>JALIZH010016786.1:0-70262 GCA_030522465.1 Rhipicephalus appendiculatus
CGATCATTCCATTATAACATCAAGCTTCCAGGAGATCTCAAGAAGTCAGAGGCTAAAATATAAGCGCATATATTCCAAGATATAGGGGATCTGCTACACACAGCCAAAGGAATTCCGGCAATTGCAGTGCACGACAACCAACGACCTCGTGAGAAGGGAGGAAAACGTATGAGTGTTCAGACATTGATGAACAGCATGCACATGTTGCAGGCTCGAAGTTTATCGTTTCTGTTGCTTCTCTGTTTCGCTTTGGCTTCGGGACAGCTCAGTCGCTTGGCGCTCGATGCGCTCGAGGCTCTTGCAGCTCCATCATCTTCAGTAGCAGTAATTTTTTTCCCAGGTCACAAATTGTTACTGGGGAATTCAACGGGGCATTTTCCTGTCCCAGTCACGACTTGGAATTGCGTGGGAAGACATGCGTGCTTCATGAAGTTCAAGGAGTACGTCACGCAAGGCGGCACTGCCTTTCCGAGGCCCGGAGTAGTTCTCGCACTGCTCCGGGAGTCCCAGTGGTCGACAGAGTTCGTATCGAATGTCGCATGGTTCCAGAAGTATCACTCGTACATTCAGTGGCTCTTTCCCGTGCGTGACCACGGAGAGGTTTTACATGCTTTCAACGACCACGTGTGTCAGGTGTTCACCGTCACCGACACCGAAATCAACATGCCTTGGGATGGCTACCGAAAATGTGTAGCGCGCAGAGTACTGACGACTGCACAGGACAACCAGTTGATAGATCCCGTACCACCGGCTGGAACATACTCCAAGAACGAATTGATAAGGTACGCTGTTGACGATGCAAGCAATGAAGCTTGCTTTCGATTTCGAGGAATCACACTACTTTTCAGGGAGGTTTACCGCATACTTAACAACACTTTTGAAGAGGTGTGCAACCACGGCGATACAGACTCGCTACTCTTAGACAGACAAGTGGATTTCATCCTGGGTGAGTCAGACCGAATTAATCCTGGTTCATATTACGGCTATGTAACTTTGCCACTCGACTCACTGTGTTTCATGACCGGTCGAAAAGGCCCCGTTGCACCATCGTTCGCTTCAAACTGGTTGTTTTTCTTTGCAATCTTTCTGATAGTGGCTCCTCTTGCAATTGTAATGACGCTGCTACTGAATATTCGAACTCAGCGACGCCACCTACATGCTCCCGACCAATCGGATTTGATTCTGTTTTTCTTGAGTACATACCTAGGGCGCTGCCCGCCTCCAGTGTTAAAGACCATCTCGGCATCCGTAAGAGTAGCTGCCGTCACCTGGATGCTCGGCATGTTCTTTCTCGTCCAGTTCACGCAGACGAACATCACCGCGTCTCGAAATGTTCCAAGTCACTCGCCTCAAGTTAGGCGTGTAGAGGAACTCGTCTCACGGCTCCATGACGGCAGCATGATGCCATGTGTACATTTCTTGGTGGCCCGAGTCATTCATGAATTCGGCAACAGTGTGCCTCACATTGCGTCAATTGAGCAGGCGATGCGCAAATGCGGAAAAACATGCCTGAGTGCAAACATCCAACACGATTGCATTCCCAGAGCCCTGAACGGCGCCCACGTCGTCGTGCATAGGTGTCGTGTTTTTGTCCAGAGTAACGTAATGTCTAGTGGACTTGTGGTTGGCGACGATCGTCTTCTCACATACCCTTATTGCATGCCGACTCACGCAAGGTATCCGCAAAGGTAAGAAATGAGTATCTTTCGTGAACCATTTTATTTATTGCCATAGCGATATCTTATGTTTGGTCTAGCGCTACTTGATGACTGTACAGTGCAAACTGAGGACGAAGAAAACGGAACAGATGAGGGCGAGCACTCGTCACGGTAAGGTGTAGCGCTATTCCTCGTCTGTTCTGTTTTCCTTCGTCCTTGGTTAGCACTGTACAGTCTTCATCATGAGCTACCAACTAGTCCAAGTCGCCACGCTTCTAGTGCCATATGTTTTCTACCTTGACCTACAACGTTTCGTGGACATCCCATCACCTGCACGGACAAGCTGTCTCAGAGATGTCAATAAAGTTTTTCATGCGGTGGCTGTAACGCGCCGAGGCCTAACACTTATCAAAGGGGCGCAAGCGTACTGTGAAGTGCGTAAGTTGCCGTTGAGGCCGTGCGAAATGATGTCGGAATATGCAACATACGACGGAGTGTGGCTGGTTGTTCCTGTCTCCCTACGTTCCTTCTTTGTGTCCCGTCTGCTGCGCAGTTTGCTACGAGATGAACCCTTACCAACTCGCCCAGCTTTCAACGCTTATTAAACGTAACTCTTGCCAAAACAGAGCAGCAGAAGTGGGTAGTGGTAGGCAAGCACAAAACAAACTAATCAACTACCTTCTGTTTGGTTGTCGCATCTACGGAGACACTGCGTTTCTAAACAAGAAAATCAAGACAAATTACCGACATTACTTATAAAATGAACAAAAACGAAAGGTGGTGCCGTCTTCCAGTGGGGTGTTATGTTAGCGTGTCGGACTCGCACCTTGACGTGAGCGAAGAAGTCGTGGGTTCGAACTCTACTCACGCGTGTTTTTTGTATCGTTTTTTTCTTCTTTTTTGTCGTAATGCTCGTTATTTAGTCATAAATATGGTCTGTCCATGGCTAAAAATGTCAAAAGCAATTTCAAAGCCCAACTTTGCCCCGAGAACTGCTATTTTTACTTGAGGCTAGATTGCAAATACGGCACGTTTTGCAGTAAGTCAGATTAGTGTAACCGAACACATGTGCGGCGTCCACATTCACTGACTAGGCGGTTAGTCATTTCGTTGTAGAAAACATCGTACTTTTGAACTGCACACTGAACACTCCAGTTTTCGTTACCTCCTTGAACATATTTTCGGTCATTCTTGTGCACGTTCCGCGACCACAGGCGTAATAATTCACTCTAGCAGTACCGACCTCTATCGGCTTAGGGCTGCATACTCTGAGAAGAGTATATGGGCATCCCACTCTCTCATATATAGGCGGAGTATAAGCACATTTCACTCTCTCCTTTCATACAGAGCGAACAATGCATTTCACTCCGTACGATGCTTTGCGAGAGTAAAAGAAAGCTCTGAAGAGTTACTCGGCCGTTCTACTCCTGCGATACCCTTACCTGTTTTTAGTGTTAGGGACGCGTATTTGGCCCTTCGCTGATTCGGAAAACGAATAATTATGGCGTAGTAGACACTTAACAACTGTACTTGCAGTAGGCAGTCGACACTTTGAAGCAGTCAATGTTAAGCGCACCGTCGGTCATGCGCCTAACAAAACTGAAGCTAGGCTAGCAATTGAGGAAGCGATGCGCACGGGGCCCTATTACGCTATCGCGTCTTACTCTTGAAGGCGAAGCTCAAGTATCCTGCAAGTTTTTGTCGATCTGCAATCAGGGCATATTTAATGCGCACTTCGCATTTCAAGTTGAAACTTTTAAGTAGGCCAGAGGTATTAGAATACTCTTAAAAAACTAGAAGTACTTACAAACTCTGAGGTAGTAAAGGCTTGTCACAACATTCATTAACCAAAGTAGTAATTGCAAGTAGTAAGAGTAAGGTTACTAACTTTACTGCCATGAGACTATTTGCAGTCAATACCCACAGGGAAGTAGTAATACCGTTGGGATTACGACAGCCGTTACCTTTCTAGCACGGTTACTTACTCTACTTCTAAACTACAATAACCTAAGAAAAATCTGATACCTTTCTGATTTACGTGTGTCATTGGTTTTTCCATATCAATTCGAAAGTATTACTAAAGCATAAGTTCAGATAAAGAAGTGCAATGATACGGGATTCTCTTGTTGTAGTAATGCATCATCGTTAATTACTTTTTGTGATGACCGTGGTAAATACGCACAACCAATGACGTCTTCAGACAAGAATGTACACAAAGAGGCATGTACCAACAATGAATCAGAACACACACGCACCCAGAATATGAACGCTTTTAGGCGATACATGCTTTGGCAGCAACATTAAGACTATTTATGGCGCTACATTAGGGTAGCTCCCGTTATACTGGTGAGCACTCATCTACATAGGCATACAGCCAATATTTAGCACACAGAGTCTTACACCTCACCACTTGCACATACGCGTGTCATGGAGTTTCGAAAAGCTGTTATTCCAATATAATCAAACATTAGGAAGACAATCATTGTTTGCGTTTACATTCCACGAGACTATCACGATTGCAACATAACACACTATAACCAGTAGAGCTATTAGCTTTTACTAATTTGTCGCGGACAAATGTTGTAACCTTTACTAGCTGTGACGCACACTGAGTCGTAACCACAACATTTACTTATTTCATATAGTTCTGTAGCAGTATAGCGTAAGCGTCATACAGTACAGTTGACATAGGGGTGGTGAATGCTGCTTTTACTGACAGTGTACTACATTTTTTTAAAGTGTCTAGAATCGTAACACTCATGTTTCAAACTTAACTCCAAAATTACATGTGTGGATGTTTCGAAGTGCCTTACGTGTGCATAGAAGCCGTTTCATTTGGTCGACATTTGGCAGTAGTGCATTTTTGTGTCTTGCTAAAATTGTGGTTAATATCATGTGAATATCGTTTGTGATAACAAAACGCATGCTCGATATGCGAATGCGATTATTGCTTAAATTGAATCTCATCATTGTCTGGTTTCGTGCCCTTGATGGACGTTAGCGGATTCTTATTCTTGCGATAGCAATTATATGGACACTCTCGGCGGATTTTTACCATTGCTTGTTGCCGTCATGTCCTGGATATGTATTTGGATGTGTATATATAAAAAAAGGCACAAAGAAAAATAAATAAGAAAAAAATGCTAAGCACCCGACCGCGGATTTGAAGCGGCGACCCCTCGCTCCGTAGAGCGCTGCGTTAGACAACTCAACCACGCGCCATGTATGGACAACTCAACCATGCGCCACGCGCCCACTCGTGATGTGGAACGAAAAAAAGTAAGAACACTGCGCACACCTTGCGTCAGACGCCTCCGCTTGGCAGAAGACGCAAAGGGGTGAGTCCACGGGCCGCATTTTAAAAGAAAAAGAACTATCTAAGAGCGTCGGGTTCTGCGTTGTCGACAATTGCATCGCGTTGCTCAAACACAAAGTCGTAACAACTGTAACAGTTGCTAGTTCATGCTTGTTCTGTGTATACCTGTACGTTCTCTTCGAGCGTCCTTCTTTGTGCATCTGCGGCGCGCTGCAAGTATCGAGCTGCTTGACGTTGTTCGTGTGACATTCCAATTTCTTGCTGTCGCATTCATTGCTTAGCCCTTGCGGCGAAACTGTGACCTTTTTATTCAACCACAGGTATAGTAAATCGAAATATTACAATATATCATGCACCAAGTTTTAAAACAAGGGGGTTATGCTGGTGCACTTATATTGAAATGCGCAGTATCTGCCATATAAAAAGCATGTCGTGTGTAACATGCAGAAAATGTTCAGCGAAACGCACACAACGTGTTTTCATCTTTAACAGTTTTATGATAATTGCTTATCCTTGCAGACATCAGCACCGACGCCTGCTGCTAATGTTGGAAGAGTCGGGGATCTTGGATCATAGCGCGAGGAAGAGGTTTCCGCCATGCACACACTGCAACGTGCCCCTTATGTTCGAAATTTCTTTTAGTTCTTGTCTCTTAATCTTCATTGCCGGTTGCAGCTTGTCCATGCTTGCTTTCTGCGTCGAGTTAACATGCAAGCGATAGGCAAGATGTCCCCCGCCTTGTTCATCTTGTGCTTTTTGTCAACACAAATACGCCGGAATAGCCCAGTGTATGTGTGGAAATGCCCTAACAGAGAAAAAAAAAATTGAATAGATTTTACATGACCCGGTGACTCTGGCATCGTGAATGACATAGATGTTTTAGGCAAGGTCAAATGTAGTGATCTCAGGCTAGTGGGGCAATGGATGGACCTGAATCTGAGAAGAACGAGACCCAAATAAAAAAATAAAGCGGTTCAACTGAGATTAATTTAGTGTGAAATCCGGGAAACTAAAGATTGTACATGCAAATAAGTATGATGATCTAGAACATGAAGAACGTAGCGACACAGACGGAGTGAACGAAGCTGCAATGACAGCGATTTCAGTGACAACAGGACTCTTTTAAAACGAGCCCGACCCTAAAGGGCTTCGAGCCCGTCCGGCCCGGCCCGACGTACAAAAATACAAACCCGGGCCCAGTCCAGCCCGACACCATGAAAGTTTGCTGCGGAGACAAGATATCACTTTTTTATCATGTGGCATTTTATTCAACATATCAAAGTTAAACATATGCAAACGACACATGTTAGTTTGTATACAAAGATGACAAATTGTGTAAAAATAACAAGCTGTGCAGTGATTCGGACATCAGTGAAGTGCGACCCTCCTGCATCACATATCCCGTCGAACTGAAGTTCCGTCCGCTGCTCGCACTGGTAGCCGGAATCGCGAATATTTTTTTCGCAAGCATAGCAAGCTCAGAATAATTAGACTCCTTGTTCTTCCAGAAGTTTAGTATCTCTGATGCAGGTCAGAAGGATGATTGCATGGATAAATAATCACAAAGGTGATCAGTGGGTTCATCGTTAAAGAAAACAATTTCGGCACAACGTCTATATATTTGGTTTGATGCGGGCTTTGCACCTGGGCCGTCCCACCCGATGCCCGAGATGAGTAGCCCGAGCCCGGCCCGGGCCCGAGATGGGAAGACCTCCGCATACCCGAACCCGGCCCGGGGGGCGGGGCCGGGCTCGGGCTTTCGGGCTACCCGGAGCCCGTGCACACCTCTAACTTACATATTAATGTTGGGGCTCAGGTATGCGTAGTATTTGCTTTTTGATCGAATATGTTCACAAGCATGAACGCAAACACCAGTTCGATATGGATGGGAATTCAGAAAGTGGTTAAACTTAGGCCGACTATCTGAATCGGGTTACGGACAGACATACAGACAGACACACCAAAATTTTTGCGTTGGAGTATCCCAAGCAAGACTATCGTCATTAATACAGCTGCGTGACCCGCAGAAGTCCTGGGTATTTCAAATGGGTAAACGGTCAACGGTTCAGTTTATGCCGCTCCGCTATCTGTCACCCACTGTTCCGTGTATGGAGCCAGATCCATTCATGCACTGCGAATATACAATATCCTCAACAGCCACCTTGATTTTACTGGTTGGTCCGCAACAGTTTGCAATATGTCTAAGGTATATATAGTGGATAACGAGATCTAATGGACATCACTGCAACATGCTTCAGGATTCGTACACATATTTTAATATAACGACCTCAAAACAGTCACAAATTCGTAAAGAGGGCCTGTGTGGTGGAGCCTACTGCCCAAAAACCCTGTTTACAAATTTGTCATCAAAACCTTCAACCTTGCCTGCCTACTGTGTTTTAGATGTGAAGCATCTTATGGCGAAGCTTAATCCAGTGGTGGTGGTGGTAGTGTGCGGCGTGACCACCCTTACTGCGCATGCGCAAACCCTTTCAAAAAATAAATAAATAAAAAAACCTCCTCTCCCCCCTCTCTCTCCTCTGGGCATCCCTCCCCGCGGCAACCACACCCTCACTGCGCATGCGCCTCTCCTCCTCTCTCCCCTCCTACGCTCCCCCCTCTCTCCTCTAGGCATCCCTGCCCGCGGCGTCCACACTCCCACTGCGCATGCGCGTCCCCACTCTCCCTCCTGTCCTACACTCCCCCCCTCTCTCCTCTAGGCATCCCTGCCCGCGGCGTCCAACACTCCCACTGCGCATGCGCGTCCCCCCCTCTCTCTCTCCTCTCCTACGCTCCCCCCTCTCTCGCCTCGCGACGCCGACGCAGGCAGCGTCTGCTAGCGAGTTTCTTGGTGGAAAAACCGACTGCTCGCGCTGCACCATTCACTGGCCACCCCGTATTTATCCCCTTCAAGCGCACATTATGATGCACTGTCTGGAACTGTCTAAATTTCGCACAACATAATTCTAAGGCACTCGTTATTACATTCCAAAAAAAAAAGAAAACGAAGAAATATGTTTCTTGCAATCTTTGCTAAATAATCTTAATTAGCGTATAATTAAATATTTAATTATTCTGCAACCACTCATGTACGATTTTTACACGAAAAGAAGGTAATCTTAGGCTCAAAATGCACACGCAATTCATTTTTGACTCTGTTTATTTTGAGCAAAGAAAAATAATACTTAAGTTGGTTCTAGAACGCAGCACGTCCAGTGATCCGTCAAACATCGTAGTGCCTTGATAAAAGTGATCGGCTGCTGTCGTATGAAGCACATTGAGGTCAAGTCAAGACGCGTTGACTATGCAGAAGGTTCAACTATTCCTATGCGCCATGTATATTGCCTTTTCTTTTCCACTAGTCCGAGGAACTGGCAAAAACATGTCGCGTCCACATATGTGGACGCTGCGCCTGAAGGGGATAAGGCACTGTATCTTGACCTGCAAGGTGGTGCCGGTGGGAGATTTCTCCTGTGCGTTGTTGAACAATAAAAATTCTCAGCGTGCGCGATAACTAAAAGCGGATTGCGGGTCTCTATGTCCAGTCGGAGTCTTCTGTTTCTCATTGCCCATTAGCAGCGATTGGCATGTTCCAGTAGGAAACACCGCTCCATCACCGCGTGCTTTGCGCCTCCCTAGTTTTCTCTCCTGCGCAACGCTGCGATGAGCGCCAGCGTCAACGCCGCCGCCAGTGTAAGCGTTAGCGCCCACTGCTTCGCATCTACACATGGTTCCCTTTAGCGGGAGATGGTGTAATTTTTTTTAAAATCTGAAGCAAGCAACAAGTGTAATAAAAAGTGTATTTGTAAATGATCAGATAGATAGAACACCAGGCTTAATAATGCGCTTTCATTTCGTAAGGTGAAAGCCCTGGAACCCTGTCAAGCGGGAAACTTAAGCATGCCTAGTGTAAGCACGCTTTGGTTGAAAAGCGCTTTACCAAATCTAAAGGACGCAAGCGAAGTGTCACTTGCAGAAGAGTACACTCCGGCCGTAGTGAGTTCCATGAACGCACTTTGCTGCGTCTCGGCCAGTATTTTCTTGCAACGCTTGTATAAAAGTGCTGCAATTTTCAAGTGAGAAAAATTTAACATCCGAGAATCTTTTAGATTTTTTAATCTATATCTTCAAAAAACGCGCTCGCAGTCTGTCACCATTTTTTCTTCTTCCCTTCAAGTCCACTCTATTTACCTGTTTAGGAACAAGTATTCCAATATATCACTCGTTGTTCAGAAACGTAGTCTCCAGAAATGCATTTGACTTGCCCGCTTGACAGGGTTGTTGGATGCCTGTTCAAACGCGAAAAGTGACCTGCCCCATTGGCGTCAACACCAGTGATACAAGACATCATCGAATGACGTCACCATATGACGTTATCTTAACGTCACAGGTCTCCAAATTTTCTGACGTCATCATGATGTCACCATCATCTCGCCGCATAATGATGAGATTGCATCACTCGTGTTGACGCCGACAGTCACTTATGGCGTTTGACGCGGCATCCAAGGCTTCAGTTTTAAAACGACATTGAGCATGTATGGAAAGCGACCAGCGTCAGACGCTTGCCCCAGGAAGAATCCCGGGCCTCTAACTCAGTAATGCTTGGATGGGTGTTCAGGGAACCCTGGAACTGGACGCGAAGGCAGCAGCGAGTAAGAACTCTCATCGGAGCTTAGGCACCGTCCACTGACCAGAGGGAGGTTGCTTGCACTGAACCGTCTCAAGTTCGCCGACATTGGGCGTTAGGGGTATGCAGAAAACAGCGGCGCCCACTCGAAACTCCCTGCAGCCCGGCCACTATGGTAGCCCACTCAAGCAGGGAGGGAGACGCGCGCATCGCGTTCCATTTTGACCGGCCTGTGTTTTGGCGCTGCAGTCACATGGGAAAGCTCGACTGCCTCGATTGCGCACGGAGGAAAAAACTAGCAGTTGTCCCGTGTACGAATTCCAACCGATGAGCGAAGCTCATTAGAAATGGGACGCAAGCAACTATGTACGTTTTGAAACTGTTTAACCATTCGAAGGATGCGAGGCAGATTGTCATTTCGGTGTCTCGGTCGATGCCAATGATCTTGCGAAAGTAGCGTTCGCTGAAGGTATCGACATCAGGTAGGTCGTATTTCCAGTACTCGCAGAAACGGTCGAACCCGCAGTGGCTGTACTGTCGGAGGAAGGAAGAGATGGGAGCACGCAGGAAAAAGTAGTCGTCCATGGCAGCAGAGCGTGTGTGGGGCACAGGGAGAACGCTGGCTTCATTTTAACGCAGTTTTTTTTTCTCGTTTTTTTTTGTGCACAGTTGCGACGGAAGACGCTGCGGCGTGAACCATGTACTGCTGCAAAGAGTTACGCGGCTATTTGTGGAGTGTGTGTGGAAGGGAGTTCCTTGACTTTGCCAGGAAGAGCCAAGTGCGAGGATCGTGGTCACATATCAAGGGCAGTGATCATTACGGCCGTTTTACAATGGGTTGCCGAAACGTCTTCAGACGGAAACAGGAAGCGCAGGGAGTCTGTCTTCCTCGATCCATTTTTCTGTCGTTCTCTCGCCCATCAGAGTATTTGCATCCCAGCCAGGACAAATAGGTGCATGTGTTCTGGTAGTGGAGCACACGATGAAGAAGTTAACGAAGAAAAAGAAAAGGATGAAGAGAACGCATGTCGGTTCATGATGGTGATAGTTTTTCAAGAGAAGATTATCTTTACGTACCCGTGTAGCTGACGGTGTAGCTGATGGTGGACGGCTGCTACCTAGAAAGAAAGAAAGAAGGAAGGAAAGAAAGAAAGAAAGAAAGAAAAAAAAAGGAAAAAGGAAAGAAAGAAACAAAGAAGGAAAGAACCAAGTAGCAGAGCAATGAGCGCGCAATCCGAAGGTTGTAGGTTCGGTACCTGCCGGCGGCAAGTTATCTCCCCGTCCTCTTTATTTTCTTCACATTTGTATCATATTTGCTGCAATAGAGTTAAAACGGTACAGTTAAGCCCCTGTAGCTTCCTTGCCTTCATTATCTGTTGGTCTTCATTGGCGTTGTATCAAACAATGAACTAGCCCTCATAATTTCCTTCTTTCGTTCATTGATAGCGAGGTTATCGTTCCGGCAGGCCTGATGCCTTTAGGTAGCGTGCGAGTGCTTATTGGTCAGTTATCCGCTCGTTAAAAAGATCACGTGCAACTTGACTCCAAATGGCAAAAAAAAAGTGCTCCACACTCGCCGTCACGGCTAGTAGCGGCGCTGACTAACACTCCCAGGTTGGCATGCACATAAGTACGCGCTAAAATGGACGAGAGGACGACCGTCTCCATAGCTCAGTTGGTAAAGCATCGGCCGAATTTTCCGAAGCTTGCAGGTTCGGTCCCTGCCGACAGCGAGTTGTCTTTTCGTCCACCTTACTTCCCTCTCGTCTGTATCATATTTACTACAATACAGTTAAAACGGTACAATTAACACTCCCTATACCCTCCGTGGTTTCATTAATTGTTAATATTAATTAGCGTTCCGTGTACTTGAGGAACATTTCTTGTTTGGTTGTGGAATTCCGCAATGATTTATAGCCGGTGACTAGTGCATATATGGCGGAAGCACAGAAGGCTGCGCATGTAGATTGTGCAATATAGGGTGATTATGCAGTTTGCGTGGCACGAAACGCTGCGGGATGCCTTAACGGAAGCTGTTTCCTGCGGCAAACGCTTCCTTAATAAGCGAGCTAGACATATATTTTCACTTCAGTTGCCCTACCTCTCTGGCGATGAAAAATACAAAAGTGCACATATCCACCGTAGATCGATGCGCCGTCTTTTTACTTGTGAGTACCTTGGTTTCATCAGCTCCCAACTTCAAAAATACCAAGAAGCTTAATTACAAAAAATCGAACCTATTCAAAGCAGTGGTCAGGGAGCTCCGCCAGGCAGAACTTTCTTCATTTGACTGCATCGGAAGGACGTCCAACTAGAACGAGTGCTGCAATGATGGATAAAGCAATCATTATTCGCGAGACATTGCAGATTACCTTGTGCAGTGGAAGTATCGTAGAAGTAGTCCAAACACAGACCGTTCAGGCAAGGTATGACCGCTGCAGTTGTGCAATTACTCTAACAAAAGTTCGTTGTCTAGTTCCTCTGCAATCGAAATTTCTCTCCAGTTGTCGCATACTTACGAAAATCTTGCGAGACATAACATAGCTTGAAGAAAAAAACACCTGCCAACATGCCATTTTCCAACAATCAATGTACACTCGGGCTGTTTTTAAATTGGTACCTAACCACCTTTCTTAGAATAGAAGGTACGTGTGGCTGATTGAAGTCCATCTCTTTCTGGCACGCCTCCTTTTTTTCGACAGCATTACTGGCAAGCGATACGGTGCAGTACGAGTAGTCACCTACTACGAAGTAGTCGACAGTGCTCCCTATTATTTACTGAGAGCCAGTTCAACAATCACGAATATCAGTTCGAACTTCAGGGCGACGAAAACAGAATGATCATTCCATTATAATATCAAGCTTCCAGGAGATCTCAACAAGTCGGAGGTTTACAATATAAGCGTATGCATTCCAAGATATAGGGGATCTACTACACAAAGCCAAGGCGAATTTCCGGCAATTGCAGTGCACGACAACCAACGACCTCGTGAATACAAGTCAAGGAAAACGTATGAATATTCAGACACTGATGAACAGCATGCCACATGTTGCAAGGCTCGAAGATTATCGTGCCTGTTGCTTCTCTGTTCCGATTTGGCTTCGGGACAGCTCAGTCGCTTGGCGCTTGATGCGCTCGAGGCTCTTGCAGGTCAAGCATCTCCAGTAGCAGTAATTTTTTTCCCAGGTCACATATCGTTACTGGGGAATTCAACGGGAGATTTTCCTGTCCCAGTGACGACTTGGAATTGCGTGGGAAGACATGCGTGCTTCATGAAGTTCAAGGGGTACGTCACGCAAGACGACACTGCCTTTCCGAGGCCCGGCACAGTTCTCGCACTGCTCTGGGAGTCCCAGCGGTCGACAGAGTTCGTATCGAATGTCGCGTGGTTCCAGAAGTATCACTCGTACATTCAGTGGATTTTTCCCGTGCGTGACCACGGAGATGTTTTACAGGCTTTCAACGACCACGTGTGTCAGGTGACCACGGTCACCGATACCGAAATCAACGTTCCTTGGGATGGCTACCGAAAATGTACAGCCCGCAAAGTACTGACGACGACACAGCACAAGTTGAAAGATCCCGTACCACCCGCTGGAACATACTCCAAGAATGAATTGATAAGGTACGCCTGTAGATGATGCAAGCCATGAAGCTTGCTTTCGATCTCGAGGAATCACACTACTTCTCGGGGAGGCTTACCACATACTGAACAACACTCTCGAAGAGGTGTGCAACTGCGGCGATACAGACTCACTACTCTTAGACAGACGAGTGGATTTCACACTGGGCGAACCGGACCTAATAAAGCCAGGTTCATATTACGGCTATGTCACTATGCCTCTCGATTCACTATGTTTCATAACCGGTCGGCAAGGTCCCATTGCCCCATCGTTCACTTCAACCTGGTGTAACTTCTTTGCAGTCTTTCTGATAGTGGCCCCTCTTGGAACAGTAATGACGTTGCTACTGAGAATTAGAACTCAGCAACGCCACCTACATGCTCCCGATCCAATCGGATTTGATTCTGTTCTTCTTGAGTGCGTACCTAGGGCGGTGCCCCGCCTTCGGCGTTAAAGTCCATCTCGGCATCCGTGAGAGTCGCTGCCATCAGCTGGATGATTCGGCATGTTCTTTCTGGTCCAGTTCACTCAGACGAACATCACCGCATCTCGCAATGTTCCAAGCCACTCGCCTCAAGTTAGGCGCGTAGAGGAACTCGTCTCACGACTCGAGGACGGGAGCATGATGCCGTGTGTACATTTCATGGTGGCCCGAGTCATTCGTGAATTCAGTAAGAGTGTGCCTCACATTGCATCAATTGAGCAGGCGATGCGCAACTGCGGAAAAACATGCCTGTGTGCAAACATCGAAGACGATTGCATTTCCAGAGCTCTGAACGGCGCGCATGTCATCGTGCATAGGTGTCGTGCCTTTATCCCAGAGTAAAGTAATGTCCACAGGACTTGTGGTCGGCGACGACCGTCTTGTGACATATCCTCAGTGCTGGCCGACTCATGCAAGATATCCTCAAAGGTGAGTAATGCGCATTGTTCTTGAACCGCCTCATGATTTGCTACGAACATATTTTGTCTTTGTTCGACCTTTGTGCTTTCTATATGGACTGAAAATGTTGCGTTGACGTCCCATAGCAGTAATAACAAGACCCCTTACACAGCACTGGCACCCTGTGCGAGGGATCTGAATAAAGGTTTTCGTTCGGCGGTTGTAACGCATGGAGGCGTAGCTGTTATCGAAGTGGTGCAAGCGCACTGCGAAGTACGTAAATTGTCCATTGGATCTTGTGCAATGATATCGGAGTCCACAACATTCAACGGAGTATGTCAGGTTGCAGAGGTCAAATATTGCGTTGCTGTACAAAACACCCAGGTATAACCAACCATGGCGTCGTATAAAGTGAAGCGAATCCAAAATAGTGGGTGCATTTTAAATTAATATTGCAATATTGTGCAGCTCAGCTATGGGGAACGTGCACTGAGCCGGTGGCGCCGCGGTGCGGGAGTGAACGAAAGGAATTGGCGTGTTCCGTACAGCAGCCAACCCATGAACGCAGGCGCGTCAGGTTGTTAGCGGTGCTTCGCAATGTCGCGTATGAATTGCTGTGTCGTAAACTGTGCCGATAACTATAAGAACTACGCACCTGGAGCAAAGTTTTTCAGCTTTCCGCCGTGACTGTGTTTCAGAAACCGGCGGGAACACTGGATTAGTGGACGCCACGCGTAGGCGTGCGCAGGGTTCCCCTTCACAGGGGGAGACCTCTCGTCGCAGCGCCCCCCCTTCCCTATTAAGTCAATGTATGGGGCAGACTTTGCGCCCCCCCCCCCCCCTTAGGTGACTAGAGGGGGCGGCCGCCTCCCTCGTGCGCATGCCTATGACGCCACGTAAAGCAATTGATCCCGCGGGCACGTTTATGAAGTACATGTTGTAGCTAGTTCGCTGTGAATTTACTCTCCACGCATGTTAACTGATATTTTTAACATGCTGGAGGAACCGAAGGGCGTCCGGAAAAGTGATCTCGATTCTGTAGTCGACAATTCATTGGCGAAAAGGAATCGACAGATCCAGCAATTCTCCCTAGTACACGTGCTGCTGTTTTCCCCCGCATCGCAGTTCGTAAACAGTAACATTAAGGAAGAAGTCACGCATGCCAGGCAAAATGCGTCGTAGACCACGAGAATTTCAAAATTTATTCCCCATGTACTGCCATAGTCCTTAACAGCAGTGTGCGTGCAAGCGAAGCCGGGCCACGCCGTTCTATTGCGCTACGTGACAGCTGAGATATCGCGTACAAAGCGCGTGACAAATTTACTCAAGGTCTCATGCAGCCGGAGCAACGCCTACAAACGGAGCTGAACTACTGCACAGAAAACTTCGCGCAAATGCCACGCATTACTAAATGCAACACGGGCAGTTCGGCGACCGTACGTATTACTTGCGCGCATAGCAAGGGGTTGTCTGACACATTTCAGACACAAATGTCGTCGTTCACTCAACAATAACCAGGCAAAATGGCAAGAAATAATGTTTACAAACATCGATGGTGACGTTCTATGCTTCGAGTTTTACGCTGGCCGGCCGCACGAATCGCCCTTTCAAAACACTCTGCCGCGCGTCTGTGCTACGTCACATCGGAAACATGATTCATTCCGTAAATTTATGTCCTTTCTCCTCGTATGGGGCCCCAAAAGAATCATGCTCTGATAACTTTCTGGAAGCCTACCCGTTTTATCAAACCTGTCACCTTCGCGCACACGCACTTCCATACAACTCGGGCGTAGCTGACGGCGAGATGACGATTCGTAGCACGCCAGTTGACACTGAAGTGGCCGCAAGTCGCCACTCGCGGCGCTGACGGCGCATAGGTGCGGTGCACTGCTGCGCCCCCTGTAGGTGCTGCACGTTTCCCATACCTCGATGCCTGTAATGTTAGACGCTTATACATATGTCAGAGTTACTCGTGAATCGACAATCATGAGTGCACAGCAAATTACTTCTAAGTGGCAGTTACGTTCTTCTGCCTCAAAGGTTGCCCCTAATGCTTTATACTCCTATGACACTGTCCCACGAACAAGTCAATTACTGGGGAGAGCAGTTGGAACGGCGCGACTGGAGCGGTCAATAATTGAATAAATGAGTTAAGTGCACACGCAGTTCGTAGGAAGCTGAAAGCGGCAAGACAAATGCTCTGTGGCCTTGGGGAATCTCGCGAACAGTCAAATTGGACGACTGGACGAATGTAAATCCGTATTTTTCTGATAGTCACTTTTATATGATGTTGAAAAACAAAACAGGCATTGTCCGAAATACGCTCTTAATTGAAATTTTGTTTTGCAATGAAATTCAATTTATTCGGACAACCACTGTCAGGAAGGAATAAAGGCAGATTATCTCTGCCTGACCAGACTCCCTCCACTCATACACCTGCTTAGATGCATCGCAAAACAAAAATATGGTGACTTCTATTTTTGACACCTAAAAGCAAATTTTAACCAGCAGAAAGAACATCAGGAGCGCGCACTTTAAAGTACAACAGTACAATCAAGAGCACTCGCCCACGGCAAGATAAAAAAAGAAAAAAAAGGTCAAAAAAGCAACAAGTAATATATTAGGTCATAACACTAAGTACACCCGTCCACAAATGCATACGGAACGTGGGCTCCACTGCAAATGCAAATTTCTGCTGTGTTATTACAAGGCACTTCCAACCTAGCACGTAGCTGCGTAGGTCGCAACAACCACTACAGGATGAAACATCTATCTGAAGGCTATGTTCTGAGGCAAAGCGGGAATATAGCTTTCTAGGAAATTTTGCGTTTTCGAAAACTTTTGGATGCGGGGCGGGGCGAACAATGCAGAATGCAAATACACGTTGAATGAAGAGTGACTGCCAACAGAAATTATACAAAAGTACAAAAATACCGAAAAAATATTTCGAACCGATAATATATTTTCTGCACAGTAAAGACATTTTCTCTTTAAACTCTGCTTAGTAGTACCACGTTCTAAAACTTCAGGCATATAGCTAAAGTTGTGGAGCAGATTAAGTATTTGATATCACAGGGTTTTACGTCAGCAATGTCTAATATATGCACATTGTACGTTAGATATGAATAAAGAAGTTTCATGTCTAAATATAAATAAAAACATTTACTGCACATCATATGTCTAAATATATAATGTTCCCTCAGAAGTCCAAGTTATCAAAAAAATACAAGATAAGGTCGTCCAACGATTACCGTACATACATTACCGTAAAACTGTCATCCTTGACGCATCTTGTATGGCAGGCATGAAGTTTGTACTAAATCTGGGCGATAATTTTTGTTTAACACGGTATTGATGTGATTCACCCTGCCTTAAAAAGCACACCAAAGGGGGGTTGGTTTCTAGTTGCGTGAAGAGTTTTCGGCAGGTAGGGCATTGACAAAGCTGAAAAGGAAAAAGTTTTCAGAGATTGGCCGCGAAAACACTTAAACCTCTGGTGGAATGGCACCACTTGTAGAGATAAATAGCACTTTCCTGTTGTAGATCATTCACCCGGTGCGGTGGCTTCTACGTGCATCATGTTATTTTTGAAGTAACTGTGTTGCATTCGTCCCTATGGTTTTCCAGAAGATTAGCAATTAAAGAACAAGGCAAACATTAGAACAATATCCTCTCCTCTGCAAGGAGAGAAAATATCTGTTGGAAGAAGTGGCACCAACAGTATGTGCGGGAATATGGGAAACACTTGTCACCAAGGCACACAGAAAAAGGCGTGAACGAGAAAATTGTGCCAGCGATTTTCCAGCTTGTCGCCCTAACCATAATTTAATTCAAGTACACTGGCTCTGGTACAGGTTCCTCGTTTGAATAATTCTCGGTATAACATAATTCTAGTAGACAGGCTCTGAGCTTGCCCGCTTGAACATTTTTGGTACAGGTCTCTCTAGGCTTTGAGAAAATTTGCCAATTTTGTTTTTTGTCATTTCGTTTCATGCAGAATATCAAAAAAAAACTTTTCACATATTTTGGTATCCAGCTTGATCCTTTTTAAAAGGCCACAAATCATGATTGTCTTCTCCTGGCAGGTAATCTTGAATTACGATGGAGGCGCATGATTGACAGACACGTTAAGGCGCCTCGCGCAATCAAGCCTGACTTTTGGGAATAATCTGATCAAGAGCTTAGCGTGGTGGGAATATTGTTATAGCTCTGCAGAACTTTCGGAAAATTCATGTAAGGTGCTGTGAAGCAGCAATAATGTTGCGATCAGTGGCGTCTGCAGAAGTATTTTGGAGCCCAGAACAGGATCAGAAGTATTTTCCTAAAGTATTTTGGAGCCCACAAGCAGGACTGGTCTACAATTACGCTGCGTGTATCGCAGGTAAAACCTTCTTCCCAAGATGGCAGCGCGTGTGTGTGAAATCTCTCATTGCCACGCATCTGAATGTAGTTGGAGGTGCTCAGACAAGACACGCATCACACTAATAATAACAACACTCAGACATATATCAAAACATTGTATCTGCGCGTGATGATTGCCAGGACGGGCAATAAACACCGCACCACACTGTCATAAGAAAATGGTGGCACTGTTGGCAAGAGACAAGGTCTAAATCGTATGTTGTCACTTCTAACAAAACCATTGCAACAATGCGACACACTAACCAGCGTATGAATACATTGCGGCCTGATTCGCAGTGACCAAATGGTGCCGTATATTCGCACTGCAGATGCATCGAAAATCGGTATTTAACTCGGCTAATACTGCACAATGTGCATGAACCATCTTTACTGGAAAATTACAAAAAAGACATAGCGCTATGTAGTATTGTTAAAAGCCTGCCATCGCACTACATTAGATCAGAGACAACTGAATGGCTGGAGTGTTTTAGGAACGCGTTTGTTGTTTGTTCTCTTCGAGTTGACGCGGAAGAAATAGTCAAACACTGGTCGCCAGCGAGGCAACTAGAGAAAAGGTGTTTTTTTTTCGTTGTCTTATCGCAGCACAGTGGATACGTACTTTGCATTTCGAGCTGACCCGTCAAGTTGCCCAGATGTCTATTAGCACACTCTTGACCATCTATAAGTATTAACAATTTCAAGAAGTAAAGGCTTGTCGCAAAATCCACGGCCTATGAGTAACTGTGAGTAGTAACAGCCACATTACTGACTTCACCACCATGAGGCTACTTGTAGTCGATACCTACAGGAAAGTGGTAGTACAAGCTACCTTTGCAATCATGACAGTCACTGCCTTGTCAGTAGGGTTACCGACTCTAGTAAACTATAATTACCCCAGGAAAGGCTTACACCTACGTGTACTCAACTCATATATGCCTTTTGGCATTTTCAAATCAAGTCGAAACTATTAAAAAGCATTAGCTCAAAGAAAAATCAAATGAACGCATATGTCTTGCTGCACTAACGAATGATCGCTAATTGCTTCTTCTCGTTATCCTCGTAAATATGCACCGCTCTAAATTTCTGAGATAAGAATATCTATATAGAAGCGGGAATCAACAATAATAGAGAGCATACACACACTCTCGCGCACACACCGAATATCAAGGCTTCTATGTGGCACACACTACTACCGCAAATTTAAGACTACTTATGATGCTGAATTGAGCGAGCACGTGTTGTACCAGTAAGCAGCCAATCACTGTCTCGCACACATAATCTTACACTTTACTGTTTGCATATATACGCGTGTCATGAAGCAGCGTAAATATGATATTCCAACATAATCAAAAAAACATTTTGGTAACTCAAATATTCCACGAGACTATGCCAATTCCAAGATGACATACTACGACCAATAGAAGTAGCAGCTAATTCGGCACGGATGCAAGTTGCAACCTTTACTAACCTGAACACGCTGAGACGAAGTGACAAAATTTACTATACCTTTCATACATTTCTATAGTTGTGAAATGTTCGCGACACGCAGCAGGGTGGACAAGGGGGGTGGTGAATGCTGCTTTTACTGACGTTCTACTACCGCTTCTGAAAGAGTGTAGGCTCATAACTCTCATATGTTAAAGTTTTTCTCCTGAATGCCATATGTGTGGATGTTTCGAATTGTTTTCGATGTGCAAAGAAGCCGTCTATTTGTTGGACACTTGGCAGTAGTGCTTTTGTGACTTACTGAAAGTGTGGTTAGAAGCAAGTGAAGAATCTTTGTTTCTGATAGCAAAACGCGTGTTCAATATCCATATGCGACTATTATTGAAATCTAATCTGATCGTCGTTTTTATTGGATTCGTTTATGATATTAATGGATCCTTATTTCATTCGAACTCAGGTATTGAACTTGAAAAATATTACCGTGTCAAGCACCAACTCTTACAAGCAAGGGGTTATACTGATACACACATTATGAAATGCCCAGTATCTGCCACATATAAAACAATTGCACGCGCAAGATGCAGAGAATGTGGAACGACGCATGCACAACGTGCATTCAGCTTTCACGCTTACATGTTAATATTTTATCCTTGCAGACATCAGCACCGCCGCCTGCTTCTCATGCTGGAAGAATCTGGGATCCGGGATCATGCTGTGAAGAAGTTGTATCAGCCTTGTGCGCACTGCAGCGTTTCCGTTTCATTCGAAATTCCTTTCAGCTCTTGTCTCTTAGTACTCACAGCCGGCTTGGTGCTTGTCTCTGCTCGCCTTCTGCGTCGAATTAACCTGCAAGCGATAAGCAAGATGTCCACACCAGATGCATTTCGCGCGCTTTTTGACAGCACACATACGCTGGAAAAGCACATCGTACGTTTGGAAAAGCCCTAATCCAAGATACAAAGAACGAAAAATATTTCACATTATCAGGTGACCCTGGTGTCGTACAGGACATAGAGGTGAAAGGCAAGGTGAAATGTAGTGCCCATAGGATGGCGATGGCGAGGGTAGCTCTGAATTTCAGAAGAACAAGGGCTAAGTTAACCCCTGAGAAACGGGCAAGTGTAGATGATGTTACATTACAATCCGGGGAATTTAATATTGCCCATGAAAACAAGCACGACGTTCTAAACCAAGAAGAACCTAGCGACATAGAAAGAATAAATAAAAAGGTAAGAAGAGTGATTTCTAAAGTGACAATAGAATGTGGAGGTCTATTCGAAGGCGTATTTAACTTTCGTGCGACCGCCGCTGGCGTACATGTGCGTCTCCTATTTGGTCACCTGATCAAAAATACCTAATCGAAGCTACAGAAATAATTCAGAATAGGGCAAGCCGTTTCATTGTTCACAACTACAGTCCCCAGTCTAGTATCACGAAGATCAAAGACGAACTATCATTACAGTCGTTAAGTAGCCCGAAGGGATCATCGTACTAACTTTTTTACGCAAATAATTAAATAAAGAAATCCCATTGAATTGAACTAATGCTGTCCATTTTGTTAAGAAAAAGCTCTAGAAATTGAGCGAAAAAAATAGTCGCGATATATTTGGTACAATTTTCTTATTTTGTAACTGTAGGGGAAGGGTTAAAGGCTGCACGTCCTTCCTCTGTTTCATCATATCGCAAAGCACCGATGCATCAGTACGCGTCTGTAAATCAATAAGTACACCTACGCAGCTCCGCACTTTGTTGCTGTTGCTCCAGCTGATAAATAATTAAGCCTGAGTGCATCGTAACAGGTGGGCTTTTATACCACCTATTTCTTACGCAGTTCCCATAGGTGTGACGCCTGGTACGATTCTAGACTTCTGCCACGCAATATTATATCCGTTAACGAGACTCCTAGCACAAGGTGAGGGTTGAGTAGACATTATTTTTCTTTTTCGAAGCAGTTTCAAGTGCTCGCTTGGCTCTGTGGTTAGAACACCGTGCTTACCACTCAAAAGGGCTGAGTTCGGTTCCGGCTCAAACCCATCCCTTTTACATTTGCATCCATCGCGACGACACCGATTTTTCGCTAACGACCAACGACGACGACACCGGCATTTCTGCGACACGGGATATTAGCGCTGTCACATTAAACGCTTGGGGGAGAAGATGTGTGATTCACGGGAGGTAGCTTTTAAAGAACCTGTGCAAGACCCGGGTGATTTAGGCAAATACAGATTTGATTCCAAGAGATCAACTCACGCAATAACAAAAGTGAGATTTGCGGCATAAGCCGAACACTGCGAAATCAGTAGAGACAGTTTATCGATACCCTTGAAAAGGAAGATGCACGATAATTGCGTTCCACCGGCTCTCGCTGATGCAGAACCACAACATGGCTGGTGGACGAAGTAAGTTGAGAAGAAATTAAATAACCCGCTGAGGGAGACGTTTCGACGAAAGTTAATCCGTAGCATTTATTGATAGGAAGGTACTGGTGTGAATAAGAGTACCAGCAGACGTAGTCACTTTCAACGATAGCCATCGCTGAAAGCGCAAATTATGCCCTTCCCTATGAGGACGCCCTTAAGCGTATGACTTCTACAGGCGAAAACGTATCTTAGCGTGTTCTCGAATTTCTCAAAGGCGAATCGAGAATGGCGAAGGCGCGGCCTAGCGTACTGTCACGTGGTCGTGACGTTGACGAAGGCAGAGACGACGTGTCCAAGATGAAACTGTTTATTTGGCCGAACTTGTGGCCGGTAAACGGAAGGTCAGATTACAGCGATACAAACTGTCACTGACAGCGGCGAACAGAGCGTCGGCCGTCGATCAACTGATCATCGTTGGAACGCACTGGCTTTTTACATCACGCGTCGAACATTCTAGCCTGATCACTTGTCGTTGCGCAAGCTCTGGAATAAGCTCGAGTGTTTGTGTCTTGCGCGCAATCTTAACAAGATGATCTACTACAACCGGGAAGCTTCTGGAACACCAGGACGTGGTCTGCGCCGAGCACTGCTGACAGTCTTTGTTGGCGTAAGCCAAGTTGAAACAACGAGCGCGCGTGGCAGTGTTTACTTGAATGATACTAGCGCAATGCCGCAATTATTCGCGTACTCCCAGCACTAATTCGCAGGTAAAATGCGGCCTAGTGATGCTAAATGATGACCAATGTCGATTTGCTATGTCTAATGTCTAGTACTAGATGTTGGCTGTGTACGGTTCATTTTTTTTTAGATGCTTACAGAAGTATACAGAAGGAGGTCCCAGAGCACTTGGCTGAAGGGGGGACCTCCTGACAGAAAAAATGTGTAAGAGATGTACAAGTAAATGCAACTATGTCAACAACGTGGAAAAAGTTATACAAGAAAATGTAGTACAAACTACAAGTATTCAAAATTAAACAATTATAAGTACAACAAAAACACTGCTTAGAACATTCTACACAATAAGAAAGAACTCCAAAAACATTGACCAAGTGAATAATGGAACGATCAAACAGAGAAAAAAAAAGATGAATAGCTGTGGCAGTACGAAAAGTACACAAATGAGAAGTGAATATAATATACATTTCAGAATTCTAATGTGTAAGAAGATATGAGAATAATGTTTTTTTTTTTAAAAAGAGCAAGCGATGAAGACTGCTTAATGTTAGGAGGAAGGCTGTTCCAAGTCGATAATGACGCGAAACAACCACTGTGTTTTTCATAATTAGTATGAACTAATGGCAGTAATAAATTATTGTTAGCTGCGAACCTTGTTCGATTGGTGTTAATTAGAATAGCCTCGGGAAATATGTTCACAGGAGGAGGGTTGTTCATCATTTTAAATAACACTATAGATAAGTTGTATTTAACAAGGCTATGCAGTGAAATGATTCTGTGATGATAGAGCGTGTCAGAAACAGCAGCTGAATGAGCTGAACGTTAGTATACGTATGGCCTGATTTTGTAAATGTTGTAGCGGTGATATATGTGTTGGATAAGTGGTACCCCACGACGTGATGCAGTAATTCAGGTGACTATGAACGAAACAATTAATACAGGGTTATTAGTGTAGGTTTGCTGAAATAGTACCTAGCTTTAATTAGAATTCTAATACCAGGAGCAAGCTTGCGCTTCAGGTGGGTGATATGTTTCGTAAATTTTAAGTTTGAGTCTAAAGTAACACCAAAAAATGAGCATTCATCTACTGCACTAATGACGTGAGAGTCAAGGATGACAGTGGGAAGGTATTCTGGTGTTTTATGACTGGAATGAAAAAGCATAAACGAAGTCTTGGTGGGGTTTATTTTAAGCGAATTAAGGTGGCACCATGCTAAAATATTGTGCAGATCAGTGTTTAACTTCGCGGTAAGAAGGGTTAGTGATCGATCGCTAGCAAGCAATGTGGTGTCGTCCGCGTAAAGGAAAGCTTCAGTTTGTGATAGGCAGTTAGGCGAATCATTTATGTAAAGTAAAACTAGTAGCGGGCCGAGTATCGATCCCTGCGGAACCCCCTTGTTAGTTATTCTGAAGTTAGAAAGCGAGGAACTAATGCATACAGCTTGTCGTCTGTCTGATAAGTAACTTTTATAAGTTTCAGTACGGGCCCATCGACACCCACTGCCCGTAGTTTAGAAATGAGGATGACATGATTTATTGAGTCAAATGCTTTCGATAGATCTATGAAAACTGACCCTGCGTAGAAACCGGCATCTATGGCACTTTTTATTTTATCTGTGAAAGTATAGCATAGTCAGTCGAAGAACCTGCCCTGAAGCCTAATTGGTTAGATGAAAGAATATTAAACTTTGAGAGGTATTTAGTAAGGCGCTTTTCAATACACTTTTCGATCACCTTGCTAAAAAAAAGGGAGAATAGCGATTGGACGATAATTTTGAAATGCAAGTGCGGTCTCCTTTTTTAAACACTGGAATAATTTTTGCATTTTTTAGCTGACTTGGAAATATTCCACTCGTGAAGATTAAGTTGGTGATAGAAGATAAAGGTTTGGCGATAAAATGAGCGACTAGTTTTATATTTGCTGAACTGATTTCGTCCATTCCTGCAGTCGTAACCTTTAAATGATTTTTGACTTTGATTATCTCATCTGGAAATAAGTATATTGATTGTAAGCTACGTTCAAGTGGTATTTCATTATTGTTGTTTTCTTCGGAAGTGGGACCACAGAAGAAGTCATTAAAAGCGTTGGCAATATCTAACGGTTCGGTATAGAAGACGTTTGACGACTGAAGTTTTCTGATAGGTTCATCCTTACTAGATCGGTTCAGGAAGGAATTTATTATTTTCCATTGTCGCTTCGCATCTGAGCCAGCTTCAGCTATTCTACATTCGTAATATCTCCTTTTGGCCTCCCTGAGCAGCTTGTTCAGCAGATTGCAGTAAACTTTATAGCGTGTTTTGAGTCGAATGTTGAAGGGGCGCTTTTTAACTTTGCGGTAAAGATTATCTTTCTTGCGTAAGCTATTCAGAAGGCCAGTTGTTAACCAGGGATTGTGTAACGCAGGGATATGTCTCCTGCATTTTACAATTCTGGTAGAATTTAAGATAATTTTTTTATGCTGTCTGAGAATTCATTAAATGCTGACTCTACGTCGGATTGTGAAATTACAGAAGACCACTTTAGCTCAGAAACCTGTGTAATAAAGTCATCTTTGTTAATCACAGCTTTATTGAACTTATGGCAAGGTTTATGTAATTGACAAGGAAGCTTAAAGAAGATAGGAAAATGATCCGTGATGTTATTCTCAAGTACACCGGCATACAGGAGGATACATATGATTGGAAAATATATGATCGATTAACGTGGCCGAAGACCCTGGTGTACATCTGGTTGGAAGGAAAACTAATGATTCGAGGCCAAAACCATGAAGGCAGTCAGTGTAGGCAGTAGTAGCAGCGCTGCAGTCATCTAGCAAATTATGTTAATGTCACCAAGAATCGGAACATTCTTCTTTTCTGAAGATAAGTTACCAAGCACGACGTTCAATTCATTGCAGAAAGCAGATACAGACGATGAAGGCGAGCGATACAGGCAACCGACAATTGTTTGATTGACATCATCCAATTCAATCCACACAGATTCACAATTAGGCACCGAAAATTTTATGTCATGCCGCCGTTTCAACGTAGATATGAAGATACAAAAACAGCGACACCGCCATTGCTTTGTTGTGGACGATGGCAGTATTCGGAAGTATAAGACGGAAATCCGTATAAGTTACCGTCTGCTTGTGATAACCAAGTTTCAGACATGCAGATAAGAGAAACCTTGTGATCAAAAGAGGCCAGAAAGTTGGAGATTTCATCATAATGTTTTTTCAAACTTCGCGCATTGAAGTGAATTGCAGATAGGCATGGGTTTGTGAAAAATGACTGAAGTTGCTCAGTCGAAAAATAAGATGCCATTGTCGGATGCGGTCTTGCAATAAGTTAGTTCCTTGGCCCTTCAAACTTTATCGGAAGATAGATAAATCACCCTCAGACGAGATTCGGAAGACTCGACTGTCGCATGTCTTTCTGGCTTTTATTTGGCAATTTTCAGTCCAAAGGAACTGCCAGCCTTTGTCCCTTTTCAGTGAATGAGCCTTTGCGAACAGAACTTAGTTTTCACGGGTCAGGTGATCATTAATGTAAATCGGAACATGATTAGGGCCTGGGAAGCAGAGATCCTTGGAATTCAGGTGAGCCTTTCGCGCTTTGGCGATGAAGTCCTGCTTCTTTGTTCTAGAGCAGAAGCGGGCAATAATGTTCTTATTACCCGATCCAGACCTTGTTGGCACGCGGTGGACAACATCGATGTCATCGTCAGAAATTGGACAGCATATTTTATCGCCAACAGCCTTTACGATCGCAAGGCAGCTCTCGCCCTGTGTGCAAGCTACGCCCTTGATTTCCACATCGTTTATTCTTGAGTGTTGCTCAAATTCCGACAGACGTTTGGTGAATGCTTCGTTTTTCGTTTGGAGTGCTTTGTTGTCTACAGTTATACACATTCTGAGGTCGAGCTTCTTCAACCAACGAGTTAAGCATGTCGACGCATCTTACAAGGGCTTCCATTTCACGTTGCATTTCAACAATGTTAAATTCTGATGACAGCTTCATTGAACACTTTTTCACAAGATCAGAGATAACCTCGTCAGAGTGACTCTTGAACAAAGCTTCTAGCTGATCAATTCTTTTCGCAAGCTCAGCACAAGAAGGCATGGTGTCAAGCACAAACAATAGCAATACACGAGCACCTGCAGCAGCGGCAGTCACTGAAGGAATGGTAAACTGTACGAATTTATGACCTGCAGCGTCACTAACCTGCAAAAGCAAGCAGTGTTCCCTTGAAGTTCGTAGCTTCCAGCCGTAACCACCGTTGCCGAGTGACCTGATGTTGGCTAGTGAAACCTTTATGGCGGCTTATACGTCGGATAGTCTTCACTGAATGGTGACAAGTGCTAGTTAATGTTGGTTGATATATTCTATCCGCTGTTGTAACGCTAACATATATTGTAATCATTCTACGTATAGGTGCAATGCTGACGCCTTCAACGAAATGACCTGAACTTGACGACATATACGTTCTCGCTTGGCTGAGCAACAAGTGTGGCTATCACGAGTGTTTCGAAAAACAATGGACGTCCTCACACTGTATGCAGTAGAACATACGCGTGGTCTTGAGAAAAAAGAAAACACCTTTGCTGGAAGTTGGAAAGCATTTTGCTCCGTTTAGAACATCCTGTCGACGTATAAGCACTTGACATTTTTTGTGACGTGAGGAGCAACGCCTCAGAGTGTCTATGCCGTGCCGCAGCAGATTCCGTAGAGATAAGTCTACACTCTAAGAAAAATCGAATGTTTGGAAAGCATTTCTGCCACTCGATTATATTCGCCATATGGCTAGCTCGAGTTTCCTTTCGTGAAAATGCCTCCCACCACTTTCCCATGAAGAATGCTGTGTCACTATGATAGCGCGCAAGCCGTTCGTTACGGAGAAGTGCCGGGAGCATGGTGATAACGCAAGGAATTTACGCGAGGTAGATGGCGATTTTACTTTGGTGACGGAAATACTCCCCGAATACTGGATTGTTGTGTGTGTGTGCGGTGCACCAACATACTCGGCTATCGCGTTTCGGTGAGCGTAGAGGAGATTGGAATGACACGTTTCGTAATGAAAAACAAATAAAGTAATTTGATTTGCAAGTTGGTGACGGCGAGGTGTGTTTAAACGGAACCTTTTGTGTTGGTTTGCATCAAAGCTATGTCATCCGCTGCTACATATGCATAGAATCAGCACCCCCCCCCCCCCCCCCCGAAATTTTTTTTGTATTGTCATGTATCGCCGACCAATACGGCTACCTGCGCCGGAAATTGTCCTGGATTTTTTCTAGAATTTCTTTCCTCAGTCGGAAACACCCCGGCGCGAACATTGCTGACCCTTGGTGGCCCTGTATCATACTGTCAGATATACCCTGCAAACAGAGGCACAGTGCCACGGATTGCCATTTTGCGACGCAACGAGACGCTGAATAGCCGGCTCCTCTTTCTCACGCTGAGCTGTTGCGCGAAGCGACTATTGTTGGCTAACTGTGTGCTCTAAATTTCGTTGATACTTGTTGTGTTAAGTTGTAGTAAGCCTTTTACATGCATGAATTCACCTGGCCTTTTGGAAAATCTTGTGTTTTTTTTTTTTTTGCGGGAATAAACAGTAGAAACGGTACTATCAATACACTTACGGCGGCGATGTCTTGAACACGAAAGGGATTGTATCTTTCTTTTACTGCTTACCGCCGTTGTTTCGTTCTCTTGCAGATGTACGGGAAGCGAATAGTAGTTTTGGACAGATACGACCATCTTCTTACCTAAAACGATGAAATTCCGTGTGCCGCGCGCGCTGGAAAGCAAGTCATCACTCCATTTTCATGAGGAAATCGCAGATGCAAGATCCGTACACATCTCTTTAGACGACGGAGACGAGAAACTCAGGCGTTACTCCCGCCTCTGATTAAAATGGGCTCGGGAAATATATTTTAGGGCGGTGTTTGGCGACTATCAAATAGACGTGAGGGGAAACATATCGAGGGCCCTAGGAAGGAAGGAAAACAAGAGAGAGGAAAGGCAGGGATGTTAACCAGTTTGGCATAACCGGTATGCTACCCTGCACAGGGGGGAAGGGTCGAGGGCCCTAATTCCCCACGTAGAGAATATGGGGAGACGTCAAGTTAATTCAGCGATGTCCATCGGTCTGCTAAGCGGTCATGTCTAGTCCAGCATGGCCAGAAGCCGCACCTAGAAGTTAGCGCCGCCCAGTAGTGCCATAACACAGAGCCTATAAAAACAACAAAATTGGTCCCGGCAGCGTACTTTTTGAGGGGTTACGCGTATCTACAACACCGCAAAAGCGATTAGCACCGCACCCAGGTAGCCTTCGTTGAAAAGATGCAAAAAAGCAAGTAAAATGAGCATGTCGATGTGTTCCCCGAGCTCTCACTTTGTTAGTATCCCTGGCAGCAGATGCCGGCTAAATTGAGGCGACAATTATGAGCTCCGTCACGCTATCTTGTCAGTGACTGCATGAAAATCACCTCGAGAACTTGGCTCCCGGGGGAAACAGCGCTGTAAACGGAAGCAGACTCGCCAGCGCTGTGTGGGACAGCTCGACTTTTTGGGATTTATGTACGTTGCATGGTCATTCATACGCCAGCGAAGAAGGAAGAAGGAAGAGGAAAAGCAAGGAAAGGCAGGAAGGTCAACCAGGCGCGCGTCCGGTTTGCTATCCTACACTGGGGGGAAGGGGAATGAGGGATTAAAAGATAGAGAGATAGAAAGAAAAGAGCGTACAAAAGACACTGCATACGCCAGCTATTATTTCCTGTTCAACTTATGTTATAGTCAGCTGCTATTAGCTTATGCTTTTGATTGGTTAGAGATTCGCCATTCACGCGCTGCGCTAATTATTGTATCCATTGTTAATTTCTCGCAACCTGCATTGTGGCGTAACCACTGATAGATCTTACGCATATGTGTGCTACTTTATTTTTACAACGAAGGCTGTTAT
Source organism: Rhipicephalus appendiculatus (assembly GCA_030522465.1). Classification (NCBI taxonomy): domain Eukaryota; kingdom Metazoa; phylum Arthropoda; class Arachnida; order Ixodida; family Ixodidae; genus Rhipicephalus; species Rhipicephalus appendiculatus. Next base: position 29,994 of record JALIZH010016786.1, read on the forward strand.
GAGATAACAACAACAGCCGGTTTTGTTGGCGCAGTTGTCCCGCCAGCGCCGCTGCCAGGTGTCCGTAACCTCACGCGCACAATGAGAAAAAAATATGCAGGATCCGGCGGCATTTATTGTTGTGTTATGTATGGATATGTATGATCTTTTTTTTTCTTTTCTAGGAACAAGTGGCAATGCTCTGTGTGCGTTTCTTTTTTTTTCTTTTTTTTTTCGTTTCTCACGTTGGTTTAATACATACCGCTGTCATTGTACACATGTATAGAACTGTATTTTATTTTTTTTTCATTTTTTTTTGTTTTGTGCCCCGCTGCTGCTACCTTCACGGGAGTGGGAACTCTGTCAAGCGGATTGTCGCTTTTTTTTCCCACCCCCTCCATCATTATTTCTGTACTGATGGTAAATAAACATTATTATTATTATTATTATTATTATTATTATTATTATTATTATTATTATTATTATTATTATTATTATTATTTGAACCCCGGCCCACTACCTCGCAGTTGGGTATTTTTCCACAGAGCCGCATTGGTGCTTGAAATTGCTTCACAAAAAAGACTCAATACAAGCGTCAAAGCGGGCGAGGAATAATCTTAACACATGAAACACAGCGTGATAGGAGAGTAAAATAACAACTAGGCCTCACACAATGTGAATTGCTAACGAGTCAGTGGTTTCAAGCTTACCACGTATTAGACAGGACTGAGGCATAATTTTTCGACGCCGTCAGCCACATCATTACGAAAGTGCATATGTATTTGTTTACAGACGAATAGTGGGTACCTCGCTTCTCCACAGAATGATGAATAATGGCATAGTGGCTACTCTACTTTCGCAAAATTATGACGATTTATGGCGCCGTGGGGACCTTGCAAATGTAGTTGTAGTAGTCGCCCCAAGATTTACAACGGGATTTAGTAAGGCCGTTCCTCCAGCTTTCTCTATGTCTGTGCTGCGTGTTCCACGCAGGCTTGGAGTTTTATTTTCCGTTGTCATTGTTTACATTATTCAGTGCATTGCTTTGAAGTATATAAACATCTCGTTTTTTAACACGAAAGTGTTTTATGCCGGGGTCCACCAAGACTTCACTGACGTATTTCCGTCACGGATATGACGTTGTTAAAAGGTACACGAACACAATACAAAGAAAGAAATCAGAAGAAAAAGTTACGCGAAATTGGTAGTCCCGGGAATCGGGCCCACGACTACTCGATCCACGCCGATAGAAAGCGGGCGCTTAACCGACTGAGCCATCGGCGCATTCGCGTGGAACGCTTCAGACGGGCCTTATATATCTCACACTCCTTCGCTCTACCGGCGCTCTTCGTTTCTCGGGGCCGTGCCGCCGCCTAAGAGCGGAGAAAAGAAGTACTGCATTATGACACCAACTAACACAGACAGAGAACGCTGTGGTAGCCTCAGCGCTACGGCTGCTACGGCGCCTCGACGCCATCATTCGAACAGACGCTGGCATCGGAGCGGCCTACCAACGCCGCCTAGGTGGCGTTGGCCCTACTTGAAACAAAGTGTAGCGTTGCCTCCGCAATCACCTCCGACAAAGTTTCTGGAGCTAATTTCGTAGACCACGAACGGAAGCTTTAATTGCGACGTGCTTTACGCTCTGATTTGACTCGGTGACAACGCAGTTACGTGCTTCGTCCTTCGCGTTGTGCCAGCGTGCGCAGCGTAGTGCAGCTTCCATATGCAACAATGGTGTATCTCCGCCGTCTACTGATACGAGTGCGATGGTACCGACTACGAGAACTGCTGCATTAAGCGCCGCCGAAAGAAAACGGCGTCGACGGGCGAATGTCGCGCAAGTGAGTTTGGTAGGCGTTGGTTTGGTGCAGCGATGGACACGCCATGGGGGGAGCGGGAGGCCTTCGCGCGTTCACGGCTCAAGCTGATAACTCTGTCTTTCGCGTTTGCGAAGTTGAGGTCATCGTGACCCAACTGGCTGCCATACAGACGCCGATGCAGGACCGAAATGTTCGTATCTTCGCCGAAGCAACTTATCAGCAGGACGCTGCTCGCCAACGCGACGCCGCATGCCAAGCACATCCACAGGATGGTCGCCGACCCGCAAATCACGCTCCTTTGCTGCAGCGAACCGTCAGTTGAAAAACGATTGAGTGAAAACCCGTTCGGTTCGCTTACACGGTTCGCGAACGCCTTAGGTCCAAGTGTGATTTGCACGATGCTCAGGTGCGTGCAATGTAATCTCCGTAAAGTGTATCCTGGTAGTGAGTCGTTGGTTGTCATGGTGGAGATGTGCCACCTGGTGTCAACATGGGTGCATCAACATCTAAGGGTGCTGTGGCCACTGAACACCAATAGACATTATATATCAATGTGCAATAAACATTGGGCTACTTCTGTGAAGACACGTTTCACTTTCGTGTTATGCCGATTCCTATATCAGAGGGATCAACCACATTTTTTTATCCGACCATGGCCCATTCACTGTATCTGCTTGCGTACTGGACGTCCAACAACTTACAGTTTCTTGATTCCCCATCCACGACTTAGCGCTGACGACGTCTGGTGACAACTGCTGAGACGTAGATACCTTATTTGCCGGGAGGTGTGGGGCGGGGAGGGAGGGCTATCGGCCGATGTTGAAGTAACTGCTCATTAAAAGAAGCAGAGAAAACAATTTCGTTGTTTTTGTAGTCCTAGTTGGAAGCATATATACGCATGCTTTGTCCGAGCGGTGCACTATATTTTCTAGAACACAATGTACCTAGTGATTTGGGCTGCTAACGTACGCCGACCAGCTAGGGATGCATCCCTTAATGGAATAAGGAAGGGGAAAGGGTGGAGGAGTATTCAATTCTTATTAACCACAGATCTGCCCTCAAAGTTGCTTAAATGTCTTTTAGTGCCTGCCGGTTTCGGAAATACTCCATTGCAACAGACCTTTTTTTTTTTTTTCATGCCCGAGAGGCGAAATCCAGGTCGACCAGAATTCAGGCTATACAGTACATGCCGCTTCGCCAAATTGCTTCCTTCTAACGATGATTGTGCCTCGAACAGTGGTCGGTTGGTATGACGACTGTCTGCAGCTATATGGGTATGATCTGGCTAGGATAGTTTCATTTCGATCGCGCTGTTATTTCAAGCCCACTTAGCTCGGCGCTTTGCAAAACTACAACTAATAAATAATTTTTCGAGTTTTACGCGCCCAAAGCCAAGAAATGATTACCAGGCACTCCGTAATGCAGCGCTTCGGAAATTTCGATCGCCTGGCACATGCTCGCGTGACTCAGTAGCTTAATTCTGTGGAATAGGTGGAAAGATCTTGCGTAAAAAGAGGATCTTACATCAAGCGTCTGAATGAATGTCCATAAAACTCTGGAAACGAACAAATATATCAAGGGCTCATTTACAGAACTTCGTGTCGTCTAAATTCGTTCCGTTTGCTGCAACCACTGGTATGCGGTCAAGAAAAAACGTCATGATTTCCCACGCCGGCAGTCCATCATATTACATCACACATTACATTACGTATTACACCATATTACATCATATTATATGCACTACGCATTAAGTTCCGCAATCCGTGTGCATGCCTATCAGTTTTCTTGCAAATAAATCTTATCAGTAGCACCCTCTAATACGAAAGCGTAACAGCATATCTATAGTCCAACGTATGGTGGAAAGGCAGATAAAACTATCCGGAAGATAGACAAAAGTACGCAGTCTTGCGCTGCAATGCACACTACCAAAAGATAAACTCAATAACTTACACTATGGTAAAGCTCATAGATGCTAGTATGCAGGACATAACGCTACTCTTCTTTATTGGTTTCTGCAATAGTAAGCGGGCACATTTCGCGAGCGAATTTGTTCCAACAATGAGAACCATAGCATGGAAGAGCAATGCGGGTAGGCGATGTACTTTTGATTGTGTCACCATTTTCAACAGATGTTTATCAATTCGCGCGTCATGGGACTAGAAAAACATAACGTTTGTAGTGGATTCTACTTGATCAATTATGCAGATGGAGCTCCGAATGCGTGAGAAAAATAGGAACTCACAAATGCGCAGTAAAACATAGTTCTAAATTTCCTGCGTGCATTTTTTTCTTTCATATTTCATATCTGCAGCAATAAATTTATGTTTGGGAAATGGATTATTGAAGTGACGGAACTGAAATGATCTAGTGATGATAACGTAAATAAAGACAAGCTTTCGTATTCGAGGTCTTTATAAAAGGCTAATTCCCAGTAATTATATCAAAAAGTGCTTGAAAATTGCGGAGCGTAATATATCCTGGTGGAAGTGATCTTTGAGTTGAACTGCTTGAGAGGAAAAATTATGGGAGCTCTCTTGCCAGCGAACCTGTTATGTAGCAATGCCGTGTCAGTTGAATTAAGAGCGAAACGTAATGTTTCCGTAGGAAGACAATGCTCAAGCAATGTGTAATTTCGCGAATGAGTCCCAATGATCGTACTTCGTTTTCAGCACTGCATAGACTTTCGTTCTTTCCTATTGGGCTGCTCTATACGTAAAGCACTCTTAATTATTTGCCTCGCAATGGTAAGCGCGCACATTTCACAGTAGAGGATCCGCGAGCGATGTGAAGTCTAATAGAAAAAAAAAACTCTGCGTTCCATTAGATCGCAGTACTTAACATACTTTGTGTTAAACAGTGTCATCATGAACCTAACAAAGGCTTAAAATATTGGAGAGTCAACACTGCAAATCTCTCTCTCTCTCTCTCTCTCTCTCTATATATATATATATATATATATATATATATATATATATATATATATATATATATATATATATATAAGACCAGACTTTGACAAAGTCTGGTCCACCAGACGAAACGTTAGTAGGAATATACAGTGCCAAACCAACGAAAGTCGTATTTTCTTTCTTGTTCATAATTCTATCGGGGTCCGCGTGATTCTTTTCCCACTACTATATATATATATATATATATATATATATATATGTCTAGAAGGTCTTCCTGGATTCGGTAGTATTATAGGTCCACACGTGAAGTGGACGAACGAACGAAAAACGATGCTTTATTGCCAACGTTGCGGCCGGGGACCGGCCTTCGTCAGGGCATACACGCCCGAGTTTTGGTCTATACCAAGTTAATGAGGCGATCCCGAGAGCACCCAGACATAGGTGGCTAGACAGATAGATAGATAGATAGATAGATAGATAGATAGATAGATAGATAGATAGATAGATAGATAGATAGATAGATAGATAGATAGATAGATAGATAAAAAAACTCAAAGTGCCTTAGGTTCGCTAAGAAATGCTTCGCATTTAACAAAAAAATTGAAGGACACTTTGTACATTCCAAAGTGTGTTCGGCGAAAGCGTGTGGCCATTCCACTGATTATGCCATGTCTTTTTTCTTTTACACTGTCAGTGGGATAAGACACAAACCGAAGGGGTGCGTGTTTTTTTTCTTTAATTTTTTACCGCGAATCGCAGCGAGACGCGAGACTCATCTTCCTCCGTTCGCATGCGTTAGTATTTTCTCGCGCTTTGCGCATCGTGCAAACGCCATCCGCGTTCCAGCTCTTAAATTAACGGACCCTTTGTAAATTGGAAAGTGTATTCCGGGAACGCCTGGGTCCATTGAGACGGCGTCGGTCAGAATGATTGCAAATTCTGGGCACAGCTACGCTAAGCAAGCAAAGCGCGAGCGCTATAGAGTCCGACGCAACCGGCGTCCGTCTGCGCATCCCGGCGGCCACCTGGCTCCGTGCCAGAGCTCGGATGGACGGACGGACGGACGGACGGACATGGACGGATGGACGGACAGACGGATGGATGGACGGACGGACGAACGAACAGACAGACAGACGGACGCCGGACGGAGGTCGCACGGACACCGGACGGACGTGAGCATGAGACATTAAAGGCTTTCGCCTTAAAGATTACACCATCTCCCGCTAAAGGGAACCATGTGTAGATGCGAAGCAGCGGGCGCTAACGCTTACACTGGCGGCGGCGTTGACGCTGGCTCTCATCGCAGCGTTGCACAGGAGAGAAACCTGGGGGGCGCAAAGCACGCAGTGATGGACCGGTGTTTCCTACTAGAACATCCCAATCGCTGCTAATGGGCAATGAGAGACAGAAGACTCGGACTGGACACAGAGACCCACACTCCGCTTTTAGTTAACGCGCACGCTGCGAATTTTTTATCGTTCGACAACGCACAGGAGAAATCTCCCACCGGCACCACCTTGCAGGTCAAGATCCATTGCCATATATACGGGGTGGCCAGTGAATGGTTGTGCAGCGCGAGCAGTCGGTTTTTTCAACCAAGAAACTCGCTAGCAGACGCTGCCTGCGTCGGCGTCGCGAGGTGAGAGAGGGGGGAGCGTAGGAGAGGGGAGGACGCGCATGCGCAATGGGGGGTGTGGACGCCGCGGGCAGGGATGCCTAGAGGAGGGAGCGTAGGAGGGGAGAGAGGGAGGGGACGCGCAGTGAGGGTGTGGCCTCCGCGGGGAGGGATGCCTAGAGGAGAGAGAGGTGGAGAGGAGGTTTTTTTTACTTTTATTTTTTTAATGGGTTGGCGCATGCGCACTGGGGGGTGTGGACGGACGGACGGACGGACGTGAGCATGAGACATTAAAGGCTTTCGCCTTAATATAGGAACACAACACTATATAGGCGTGTATGCCCTGACGAAGGCCGGTCCCCGGCCGCAACGTTGGCAATAAAGCATCGTTTTTCGTTCGTTCGTCCACTTCACGTGTGCACCTATATATATATATATATATATATATATATATATATATATATATATATATATATATATATATATATATATATATATATATATATACATTGTGACGTAGAACGTTACACGCCTTTAATGCTCCTTGAAGACGTGGCGAACCAGTCACATCGGAGGCACAGACCAGGTATCTAGATGTGTCCCCACAAGCGATGAAGATGAAGCACACGATGTGATGATGAGCATGCACAGGTGATGAAGAAGTACCTTATAAATGCCCACACTAAGTTCCCCCGCGCTTGAGCGGCCATCCTGGCCGCAGCTTAAAGGTGCGAAGAACGCCGTGTGAAAGGCTTCATCCGAGAAACATGCACAATCTCGGTACCGCGACGGCGCCGGTCAATTGGAGCAATGACGGGTTCGACGCGATAGTTCACGGGGAGGTCTGCTCCAAGACTGTGTATGGGCCAAGGAACCGAAACTGAAACTTTTCGCATAAGCCAGGAATGCGAACTGGTGTCCGGAGTAGTACCTCGTCGCCGGGGCGGAAGAACACGGCGCTGTGAGATGCGTCATGTAGATTCTTGCGGTCCTGTTGTCTTGCCGCAGTGTTGACTCGAGCGAGCTGGCGACAGTGGAGAAGGCGGGACACATACTGTTCACAGGATGATGCAGATGGAGTGACAGGAGCGGTCAAGAACGAGACGTCAATAAAGGAAGATGGCGATCGGCCATAGACAAGGTAGAAGGGCGAGTAGCCAGTTGTGCGTTGTACGGCGGTGTTATAAGCAAAAGTTACGAACGGCAATATTGCGTCCCAGTTTGTGTGGTATGGCTCAATGTACATGGCTATCATGTCGGAGAGAGTGCGATGAAATCGCTCAGTCAGCCCGTTGGTTTGAGGGTGATAGCTGGAGGTTGTTTTGTGGGTGGTGCCAGAGGCTCTGAGCAATTCCTCCACAATTTGCGAAAGGAAAGCTTTACCACGGTCGCTCAAGGTGACACGGGGAGCACCGTGACGCAATATTAAAGCTTCAAGCATAAATGTAGCCACTTCAGAAGCGGAAGCCGAAGTCACGCAGGATGTTTCAGCGTAACGTGTCAAGTGGTCGACAGCTGTCGCTATCCATCGATGGCCAGTGGGAGTCGTTGGAAGAGGACCATACAGATCAATGCCAACGACTTCGAATGGTGCCGATGGACATGGAAGTGGTTGCAGCTCGCCGCCTTGAGGTGACGTCGGGAGCTTTCGGCGCTGACAAAGGTTGCAGGAGGCGACGTACTTTGCTATTTCATTGGATGCCGGCTCATGTGGGAATCTCCGGCAATGAGCAAGCGGACACCCTTGCCACAACAGCCCACCACCCTGGCGTGCCGCTTACACGAGCAGTTGCTGCCTCTGACTTTTCCAGGCAGCGCCTGAGACAGCTGCTTACAACTCTTCACCCGGATGCCAGAGTGGCCAATGGCAAAGGCCCGAAGCCTCTTCCAGAGGTTGGCCTTACTAAGCGGGAGCGCGCCACGCTTCTTCGCCTCCGGACGGGTTGTGTGTGGACAGCGGCGCGCTTGTTCTCCAAGGGACGCTCCCCCCTCACCGGCCTGCGAACGTTGTGGCGACCCCGAGACCCTTGAACACCTTCTCTGTGGTTGCCCAGGGCTGGCGCAGGAACGCTCCAAGCTTACCACCACCTACCGACAACAGGGACTCCCTGCGACGACCGCAGACGAACTGCTGTTCCCATCGCCTCCCAAACTCCGGGCTCTCCAAAGCCTCTTGGAGTTTGTGGAGGAGACCGGGATCACCACCTTCCGCTGAGCGCCCAGTACTTGCCGGCCTCCCTTCACCATCGGCCTCCCCCATGAATGGACGAGACCCTGTCTGTTTCTTTTACTTTTCTTTTTCTACTATCTTCTTTATTTCCCACTTCCCCTTCCCCTGACGCTGCGCCGTGCTCCCTATTGGGCTGCAGAAATAAGCGTCATTTCCTTCTTAAACCACTACTACTACTACTTTGCTACACTGCCGGATAGGCCAGGCCAGTAGAAGCGACCTTTAATGCGGTCGTACGTTTTCTGGGAACCAAAGTGGCCAGCAGTCATGTCATCGTGACAAGCTTTGAGAATATCAGCTCGAAGAGAGCGAGGCAGAACGGGTACCCAGCGTTGGCCGTCAGGGTGATAGATGTGGCGGTAAAGAACGCGGTTGTTGAGCTTGAACTGCGTCAGCTGTCGACGAAGGCGGGCGTTTGGCAGCCGCGAATTTCCCTGAAGACGATCTATTATGCGTCTACAGTAAGAGTCAGCGAGTTGGTGCGTTAGGATCGAGCCGTGGTCGTCGGGAGGAAGCTGATCAATAGCGGCCAAGGACGAAACAGATGTGGAAGGACCGTCCGAGCGTTCGTCGTTGAAGGTAGTAGCGGAACCAATGCACGGTGCCGTAGGTAGTGGGCAGCGAGAAAGCGCATCTGCGTCCTGGTGCTTCCTACCGCACTTGTAGATAATAGTGAAGTCGTATTCCTGCAGACGGATAATCCAACGACCAAGGCGTCCTGATAAGTTCTTGAGTGTGGAAAGCCAACATAAGGCATGGTGGTCTGTAACGATGGTAAAATGACGGCCATGTAGATAAGGTCGAAACTTCTGCACCGACGAAACGACAGCTAGACACTCCTGCTCAGTGATGGTGTAATTCTTCTCGGCGCTGGTCAATACGTGGCTTGCATACGCGACGACCCTCTCACGTGATGAGTCATCTCGCTGTAGCAGAATACCACCGATGCCGTGACCACTAGCGTCAGTATGCAGGAGTGTGGGTGCTGTTTCGTCGAAATGGCGAAGTACTGGTTCAGATGTGAGGGCGTTTTTCAGATGGCTGAACGCTGCTTCGCAGTCGGGAGACCACTCGAAGCGAACACCGGAACCGAGCAATTTGTGCAAAGGTGCCGCTATTGAGGCAAAGTCCCGTATGAATCGGCGGAAGTAGGAAGCCAGGCCAAGGAAACTGCGTAAGTCTTTGGTCCTTTCGGGACGAGGAAAGTGAAGAACCGCCGATACCTTATCAGGATCAGGACGAATGCCGTCTTTACTCACAATGTGGCCTAAGACCTTAATTGTCTTACTGGCGAAACGGCACTTTTTCGTGTTCAGCTGAAGGCCAGCGTTGGCAAGGCACGTCAGTACTTCGTTGAAACGCTGTAGGTGTTGAGAGAAAGTTGACGAGAAAACAACGATGTCGTCCAAATAGCACAGGCAAGTCTTCCACTTCAGGCCACGCAGAATGGTGTCAATCATTCGCTCGAATGTTGCGGGAGCATTGCAGAGGCCGAAGGGCATTACATTGAACTCGTAAAGCCCATCTGGTGTTGAAAACGCCGTTTTTTCTTTATCGTCCTCATGCATCGGTATCTGCCAGTATCCCGAACGTAGATCAAGACTGGAGAAGAAATCGGCCCCTTGTAGCGAATCCAAGGCGTCGTCTATACGTGGCATAGGGTATACATCCTTGCGCGTGATCTTGTTTAGCGCCCGGTAATCTACGCAGAACCGCACAGAGCCGTCTTTTTTCCGAACTAAGACGACAGGAGATGACCAAGGACTAGCAGAGGGGCGTATTATGTTCCGTCGCAACATGTCGTCAACGTTTTCTTCGATGACCTTCCGCTCGGCTAGAGATACGCGATATGGTCGACGACGAACTATGGACGTACCGTCTGTATCGATCCGATGCGTGGTGACGCATGTCTGTCCCAATACAGAGGAATGGACGTCAAACGACGCTTCATGCTTCGTCAGCAAGGCGAGCAACTGTTGTGTCTGCGACGGGGTCAGGTCGGAGCTGATAGCAGCTTTAAGGGCGAAGATCGAGACTGAACGGCCAACAGAGTGATCTTCAGGGGAAGCCTCTTGAAGGGTGACCACAGAGACGGGCTCTGATGTAGCGACGAAAGCCAACGTTATGCCTTCAGGAACCAGAATGGTTTCGGATGTCGGGTTTGTGGCACAAACGAATGCGGAGTTACTACTCCATCGTAGGGAGTAGTAACTTTCCGGAGACGCAAACACAAATCACGGTGAATAACTGACAAGCTAGCACCAGTGTCTATTAATGCTTCCACTCGAATGCCTTCTACCAAAACAGATATCATGTTATGAGGACGCGCTGGAGGAATTTCTCTAATTTCGCAAGATGCAGCTTTTCCTCCAAAAGCTGCATAACTTAGTGTTCCGGGCGACGGTCGGCGAATTGAGAGGCTGGTCGAAGTGGCGACGTAGAGCGACGAAGGGGTGACGGCGAGCGACGCCTGTCACCACGATAGCGAGGAGCCGTCTCGGACGTTGCTGGTGGAGAGGGAGAGCGGCCGTCAAACGTACCATAAGGACGGCGCTGGAAAGGCGTTCCAGTGGCAAAGTCGTCCCGTTCATATGCGTGAAACCCGCGACGCTCATCTTGCTGACGCTTGCGACAGAAGCCTGCGATGTGTCCACGATAACCACAATAGTAGCAGGTAGGTCGCATCGGGGGGCCATGGTGCATAGTAAGGCTGGTTATGTGTGCTGGGGTCAATGGAAGCCACGTGTGCTGGCGTCGGCCTCGGTGGCAGCGATGGAACGACAGCTGGAGTAACTGCGGCGACTTGAGCGTAAGTTGGTGGGGGGCCTAGGGACGATAGGCTCTGTGTACGCGGCAGTAGTCATGGCCGCCAGCTCCTCCATAACGACGTCACGCAAACTGGTACTGGGCGTGGCAGAAGGAAACGGACCTGTTGGAAACCCGAGCGACTGCAGTTCTTCCCGTATGATTGCGCGAATCAGTGTGCGCAACGAGGAATCGGCAGTAGGGTTGTTGTCAGGGGTGTCCAGCTGCAACCGTGCGGATTCGAGCTCGTCCAGGCGTTGGCACGCAGCAACAATATCAGCGACGGTAGTCGGGTCCTTTACGGCCAAAGCATTGAAGGCGACAGTCCAGATGCCTTTTAGTAGATGACGCACTTTGTCTGCCTCTGCCATGGAAGCGTTGACCCGTCGACAAAGCGAGAGAACATCCTCTATATACGAGGTATAAGACTCGCCGAGTTGTTGCTTGCGAGTGTCAAGGGTCTTCTTCGCGAGGGCGGATCGAACCGCCGGAGTCCCAAATACTTGTCGGAGATGTTCTTTGAAAACGCTCCAGTCGGGAAAGTCGACCTGGTGGTTAAAAAACCAAGTCTTCGCCACGCCGGTCAGGTAGAAGGCGACATGGCGGAGCTTGTGCGGATCGTCCCAATGGTTCGCAGCGCTCACTATGTCATATTGGACCAGCCAGTCCTCCACATCCTCATTGCGAAGTCCAGCGAAAATATGGATATCGCGATGGGGTCCGCTGGCGATCCAAGGTGAAGGAGCTGCGACAGTCGCAGGTGGGGTGGCAGATGAAGAAGTGCCGGAATGGTCGTCTTGCGACATGCTGGCGGACAAGTGGCCCAAACGGCGACCTGAGCGAAGCTCCAGGTGGTAAAGCGGGCGAGTAGGGGTCGGAGAATCGAGGAGCACACTCCACCACTTGTGACGTAGAACGTTACACGCCTTTAATGCTCCTTGAAGACGTGGCGAACCAGTCACATCGGAGGCACAGACCAGTATCTAGATGTGTTCCCACAAGCGATGAAGATGAAGCACACGATGTGATGATGAGCATGCACAGGTGATGAAGAAGTACCTTATATATATATATATATATTTTTTTCTTACACAGACCGAACCCACTGAACTTTCCTGCTGAATATATATATATATATATATATATATATATATATATATATATATATATATATATATATATATATATATATATATATATATATATATATATATATAATACGTTAGCATCTCAGCCCCCCCCTCGAACGAAATTTCTGGCTACGCCACTGCCACACGTGTCTCGTGGAAAGGGTTCAATGACGTACGGGACGGGATTTTCACGTTATAGATGCCAAGTTCGTAAAACCCTCCTACTCACCTATCACATTTTTGGTTCTATACCAAGTTAATGAGGCGATCCCGAGAGCACCCAGACATAGGTGGCTAGATAGTTAGATAGATAGATAGATAGATAGATAGATAGATAGATAGATAGATAGATAGATAGATAGATAGATAGATAGATAGATAGATAGATAGATAGATAGAAAGAAAGAAACACTCAAAGTACCTTAGGTTCGCTAAGAAATGCTTCGCATTTAACAAATATAGGAACACAACACTTTCTCTGCCGGCTTTACTGAATTTTGTGGTAGTGAATAAAACACCGTCTGCAGGAGACAATGTAGAGTTGACAGAGGATCGTACGTCAGATCAGTAATTCCAAACTCCTGCGGTTGGCAAACTCGCGCTGCAGCCGAGCAAACATACATGACTACGCAACGCATGCTTGCTGGGCCGCGAAACGGCTCGTGTGGCCGGTCTTTCATCTTATATGTCTCCATGATAAGCCCCAGGCTGGTCTTTACTTTTATATTTCAATATGATAGGCCGACGGTCCGTAGGCAGGTCTTCACTTTTGTAATCTTACCAATAGCCTGTTTATTCAATCAAAGCACTGGGTGGACGAGATGGCGCCCATCCAGCAACAACCAAAAACCGTCGTCCTCTTTCTCCTCTTTCATGCCGCCACGTTGCGGCGGCTGTTCTATGTCATAACCCCCCGGTGGTAGAAGCACCGTCTCGGTGCTCAAGCTACATAGATGTGGTCGAAGGAAAGTGATAGGGCTTGAGTCGAGCTTCGTGAACGATGTCGCTCGAAGCTGATAATGACGTTTTTGGATCAGCTGGGACGATCTCATATCAGTGTGCGTAGCCAGGGGGTGGCACACCGGGCCCGTGCCCACCTCCCCCCGCAATTTTTTTTTTCGCCATTGCATACAGAGCGAAAAATGGCCCTTTCGAGGTGGTGCGTCCCCTCCCCCCTCCCCCCGAAATCAAGGAGGTGCGCCACCCCGAAAAAAATTTCTGGCTACGCCCCTGTCTGATATGTAACGTCACTCACCTGGCAAACGACACGGTATGGTCCAGTGTAGCGTGACAGCAGTTGCTCAGAAAGCTTCACACGCCGAGTGGGTGACCAGACAAGCGCAATGGAACCCGAAGAATAGGGGCACGTCTCTATGATAAGAATCATAGAGCTGTCTTTGGTGCTCCTGCGAGGCCTGTAGACGGTTGCGGGCGACTTGACGCGCGTGGTCGGTTCGGGCGATGGCTTTGCCGGCACATTCAGTGGCCCAGGCCAGCAAAGTGTCAAAGGGTAGCGTGATTTGTTGTGTTGTTGTGTTGTTGTGATTTATTGTTGCATGCATTTGTTGTTGTGTTGTTATGATTTATTGTTGCATGCATTTTCCCCCCATGTTCTGAAAAAGCATCCTAACGATGCTTTTTCGGAGGGGGGGCATTGCCACGCGCCTTTCTTATTTTCACTTTGCTCTATTCGGTTCTTCGCCCTCAAAGACTGTCAGAAATGCTTGGCGCAAACCGCGCCTGATTGTTCTAGAAGCTTCGCGATTACTGTAGATCGTTTTGTTAAGATTGCGCGCAAGACGCGAACACTCGAGCTTATTCTAGAGCTTGCGCGACAACCAGCGATGACGCTGGAATATTCGACGGCACATGTATAAATGCGGACGCGCTTCACCGCTCGTCAGTTGATCGACGGCCGACGCTATGTTCGCCGCTAGCAGTGTCAGTGCGTATTGCTGTAATCTGACTTTCCGTTTACCGGCCACAAGTTCGGCCTAATAAAGTTTCATCTAGTCCGCCTCGGTGGAACAGTGGCTACGGTGCTCGGCCACTGACCCGAAGGTCGCGGGTTCGATCCCGGCCGGGGCGGTCGCATTTTGATGGAGGCGAAATGGTAGAGGCCCGCGTACTGTGCGATGTCAGTGCACGTTAAAGAACACCAGATGGTCGAAATTTCCGGAGCCCTCCACCACGGCGTCTCTCATAATCATATCGAGGTTTTGGGGACGTTAAACCCCAGATATTATTATTATATTATATAAGGGGTAGCGCCATTTAGTTTTGATTAAACAAACCAGCTGCGGAAAATCGTCTGTATGAGACAGAATGGTGAATAGTTGGCAGTGTTGTGACGCGAGGAATTGTAGGCGAGCGTCACATATGGCAAACGAATGTCCCAGTCCTGGTGCATAGGCGCTACGCATTTCGAGGGCATGTCGGTTGTGGTCCTGTTGAGGCACTCCGTGTGACCGTTCGTTTGTGGATCATACGCAGGAATTCGGGACCTCCCTTTTAGTTCGCCGTTTTCACACCAGGTGGCGTACGTACCTTCAACTGTCAAAAATGGCGCAATGACGCATGCCCCGCGGCAGACAAAACAGCAATACATATCAAACAAGCAGCACGATATCGACTATAGCAACCGAGTGCGAACCGCGATCGCCGACTGATAAGCGCCACGCGTACGACGAGTGGTCGGCTGGCTGCTCGATTGTGAATCAGCAGTTTTTTAGCAGTGACTGTGTGTATACAAGTCGCTTGGCAGTGCTTGAAAAGCACTTAATTTTTAAAGTGCGTGCTGCCCTACCTCTCGTCCTTTTCAGCATGATTCGTCTTATTATCGGGTCGTCAGCCCCCGCGGGGTTCTTGAAGTGAGGACGTCCTTTCGTCACTGCCAGTTTCGTTATTTAAAAAGGTTAATTTAAAGACAATAATACCAGCTGACGAGGTGGTGATGACGGTCTGAGAATACGCAGAAATCCAAAATTGTTATGTCCTAACGTGACTGTATGGCGAACATAAAAGGTTAGTCATATGATGAAAATCATGACATATAGTTGTCATGGAAGGCATGGTTTACATGCCATGGTCTTCGTGCTCTTGCTGGCCCTCTCGTTAGTTTGATATACACCAAAATTGGTATGACGAGACATTTCTGTATGACTAAACATAAAGGACAGGTCGTTTTATGAAAATAATGATACGCATGCCACGTACAACATGACTTGCATGCCACGCTCATGGTGCGCTCGTGGCCAGCTCACTAGCTTGATATATACGAAATTTGGTATTGCGTGCGACTGCATGGCGAACATAAATGACAGGTGGTAATGATAATCATGCGATTCATGTCATGTGCACTATGACTTGCATGCTACAGTCACGGTGCGTTCGCGGCCGTTTCGCTAGCTTGATACACACATATATTGGTTTTGCGCGACGTGATTGTATGACGAACATAAATGACAAGTTGAAGTATGAATATCATAACATTCATGTCATGTACAGCATCCCTTGCATGCCAGGCTCATGGTGTGCTAGCGGCAAGCTCGATAGCTAGATATACACCATAATTGGCATTGCGCGAAGTCACTGTACGACGAACATAAATGACAGGTAGTAGGATGGAAATCGGTGACACGAATGTCATTTACTGCATGTATTACATGCCACGCTGATGGTGCGCTCGCGGGCAGCTCGCTAACATGATATACACCAAAATTGGCATTGCGTGACGACACTGTATGACGAACATAAATGACAGGTCTTAAGATGCAAATCGTGATATGCACGTCATGTACAGCGTGATTTCCTTATTGCTGGCTGCTTCGCACTACATCGATTCCCACAATGCGTGGGACCTGCCGGGCTTTATTTTTTTTTTGCGCATATAAAATAAGAATACACGCGAAAGTGGTTACGAACGAAAAACATGGAAAATTTAGCTTTAGTTCAAGAAGATAATGAGTGTCCACATATGTGGACGCTGGGAACACCAGTTGCACTAGAGAGAAAGAGAGAGATGTTTATTGTGGCAGAAAAGCTGAGAGGTTCGGCCTGAATCCATTTTCTGGCCTGCTACTCAGCGTTAGGAAAGGGGAATGGGCGGAAAAGAAAAGAGAGAGAAGGCGATGATGATGGGGAGGAGGGTGCTGATGAAGCAAAACGTTCTAAAACAATTTACAGCCTCTTGTCGAGTTCGGTCTCTCGTAAAAACTTGTTTAGCGCTTTCAGAACATCGCTCTGATGAAGAGGTGGTGGTCCCGACAGAACTTTTTCAGAAACTTGTTGCTCCGTAGATTTCAACAAGGTGGTGGCCATCGAATTTCTTTGCGCGATATATCGCGGGCAGACGCACAAGATATGTTCCGTAGTCTCGGCAGTGCCACAGGTCTCGCAATTCGGACTGTCTGCGCGGCCGATGAGGTGTAGGTAACGACGAGTGAACGCCACACCTATTCGTAATCTGTGCAGTAAGCTTGTACAGCACCTTTTCATGGTTGGCGGTATTCTAAAATGCATATCTGGGTCGAGATCATGAAGACGGCGGTGACGGTGACTTGACAATGACCAATATGCTGCAGTAGTTTCTCGGAGGAGTGTATATAGAACGGTGTTAGTATCAGGCGGTGAAAATGGTATGGATAAGAATGTGGCGTTATCGTGAGCCATCTTTGCCTCCGCATCGGCTTGCTCGTTTCGATGTATGCCGCAGTGCCCTGGAACCCACTGGTACCTTATTTGATGGCCAGCTTTCAAGGCTGAATCATGTAATTCGGCCACTTCTTGAGCAAAATGATAATATGGCCCCCGTTTAAGCGCCGAATCTATGACCTGAAGTGCTGGTTTAGAATCACAAAATATAGTCCAATTGCGAGGAGGCTGCGTCGATATATAACGAATTACCTCGCGGATGGCCACAATCTCTGCCGCCGTCGATGTTGTTCGGTGGTCTAGACGGAAGCGTCCGCTGGTCTTCAAACTTGGTATGACGAACGCTGCTGTTGAAGCAGTGGGTAACACAAACCCGTCAGTAAAGACATGTAAAGAGGCATTTTCTGTAGATATGTACGATAACGTTAATTGTTTCAGCCCACATGAGGGTATACGCGATTTTTTACCCACTCCGGGAATGGATAGGCGCACCTCAGGTCTTGATAAAGTCCATGTTGGTACCTCTGCAACTTTCGCTGGAGCAAAGCCTATGGGAATGATGCTCTGATGGCGTGAGATTGATTCTGCGAAAGTGCTGTCCGGTCGGTGGGTGTGGATCGTCGATAACGGATGACGATCATGACAGGTTAACAGTCGGAGATATACCCTTAAAGGTTCGCATGAAAGATAACTATCTATGGGAGTTACCCGTGCTAGATCAATAATAATATCTGGGGGGTTTACGTCCCAAAACAAGGATATGATTGTGAGAGACGCCGTAGTGGAGGGCTCCGGAAATTTTGAGACCCTAGGTGGTGTTCTTAAACGTGCACGGACATCGCACAGTACACGAGCCTCTATCGTTTCGCATCCATGGAAATGCGACCGCCGTGGCCGGGACCGGACCCGCGACCTTCCGATCAGCAGCCGAGTACCGTAACCGCTACACCACCGCGGCGGACGCACTAGACCAACCCTCATTCTTCATCGTACATAAACATTGCTTGTTGACAGCTTCGTTTCAACGTATTAACCATTGTCATTACCACTGCTCACCATAATCAATGCTTTTCTCATCAGTTCAACGCGTTCATCATTAATACCATCATAATTATCATCATAAACATTCACGTGGCCGCTTCCTATTGGCTCCGATTCGACACTTTTCCCATCATCGTTCATCATCGCCATCATTATCACCATTTAAGGCCTATTTCCTTGGCCGCTGCACCACTCCAGCGTGTTCGCCAGCATCTTTATCGTCGTTGATTATCATTGCCAGTGCGTTCATGCTTAAGTTCAGACTGAATGATTTCATCATCAGCAGTAGCATTGTTCAAGATGTCATTACTTTTGATGGCTCTGCTTCAGCGCGCTAATTATTGGTGATCTCCATATTCGAATATTCGGTTCCGCTAGTCAAGTGGGCGAAGAATCCGCTATACGTTAGTAACGCAACAAGCTCAAGTGCGCAGCTGCACGCTTTGTAGATGGTGTAGTGTATGACGATGATTAATTATGCATGTGCGCTTCGTAGTTAGTGGGCCTTTAAACCAACTACTCGTTGCTCATTTCACACTTTTTCACGCCTGGTGTGATTTTATGGTTCTACCACGCAATATTGCGTGTCTTAATGACGCACCTCGGACTATATAACATTCATATATGGTTATTTTACGAAGTAATTTCGAGCGTGGCCGAGGCTCTGCGGTAGAACGTCTGCTTGCCACGCAGAACCACTAGCTCCGATTTGCGCTCGATTTTCCACATATCTCGTATTTTCGCTCACTGACAACGCTGATTTTTCGCTCACAGCCAACGAAGAAGACACTTACGCCGGCACCAACACCGGAATTTCTCCGAAAGAAGCTCGTTGGTGCTCACGCGTAAATAAAATGCTTAAAAGCGCGCCGTTTAGATCTCTACTACGAATGCCTCCTAGGAAGGAGCACGTTTCAACATAACAATGAATGAATGAATGAATGAATGAATGAATGAATGAATGAATGAATGAATGAATGAATGAATGAATGAATTTGTAGCTATGCTTAAAGTTCACGCCCAGTACAAGGTATCGCTTTGCGAGCCTTTCATTTATTTCACAATATTTATTTTGGAGGTGTCATGTCTGGGCAAGTTCTACTACTAATTAGCTTCCATAGGTGCCTGTATATGCCTGGAGAAAGCAGATGAGAGATTTTCCATCGTCATCCTGCGACGGCAGTTTTACCATCCACGAAGTGAGGCATGGCTGTTAACTCATAACGAAGTGAAGCATGGGTGTGCCTCACTTCGTGGGTGTTACCGCCCACAAAGTGAGGCACAAACATGTCGTTTACGGTGTGTTAATACCCGGCCACGCGGCAGTTACGAAGGGCGCCCGCAATAACGCTCCAACAACCCTGATCTCACGCGGCGATTACGCTGTGATTTAATAGCAGTTCAGGAAAACCGGTCGTTTTAAGTGCACATCCGTTTAAAAGACCGCCCTGTCGTCGTCTCATGTCTGGCTTTGTTGTGACGCAGGTCCAATGTTCGGTACACAGAAGCCGATCAGTTCTCATGCTTGGAACGCCAGCGCTTGCTTGCCCGCGAATACCAGCGTCACCGAAAGGCTTATTCGTCTTTCCGAAGAGTCCGTGAAGCGACAGTGAAACACAGAGCGGAAAGTCAGACGCAGTGCATTCGGAGTCGGAGCAGCAAACAGTTGAAATGAGGCCGTAAGGCTGAAAATAGATAATCGCAAAAGAAAATAACGTAAGCAGATAAAAAAAAAGCCGGCAGATCCCACGCACTGTGGGAATCGATGTAAATTCGAAGCAGCCAGGAAGGAGCAAATCATGCTTTACATAATTTGCATGTCATGTTTTACATGTTAGGACCTGTCATTTATGTTCGTCATACAGTAACGTCGCGCAATACCAATTTTGGTGTAAATCAAGCTAGCGAACTGGTACCCAAGCGCACCATGAGCGTGGCATGTAAATGGCGTTGTAGATGAGACGCATGCCAAGATTTTCATGTTACCACCTGCCGCTTATGCTCGTTATACAGTCATGTCACTCAATACCAAATTTGGTGTACATCAAAGCTAACGAAACTGTCGCGAGCGCGCCATGAGCGTGGCATGCAAGTCATGTCGCACATAACATGTCATGATTGCCATATCATCACTGGTCATTTATGTTCGGTCATACAGTCACGTCACTCAATCCCAAATTTGGTGTATATCAAGGTAACGAAACGGCCGCGAGCGCGCCATGAGCGTGGCATGTAAGTCATACTTTTCATGACAAGATAGTCATGATTTTCATGATATGACCAGCTATTTATCTTAGTCAGACAGTCATGGTATGCCATACCAAATTTGGTATAAATCCCATTGAAGATACGGCCAGGAGAGCACAATGTCGTAGGCGGCTAGATAGATAGATAGATACGCTCAAAGTCGCCTAAGTTCGCTAAGAAATGCTTCCGAATTTAAAAAAAGAACTCAAGAGGATAGGAGATGTCCCATAATCGCGCGAAAAGAACAAAAGAGCGCAGATAAACACAATACACGCACAAGGTAAACGGAAGCGAATCAATGCTTTGAAGTTCCTACAACTTTCAGTGAGGGTGGAACCGACTTTCATTTATTCTGTTTGGAACACAGCCCGTGCTTAATAAACTCAAGTGCGCAGTCATTACTGCCGCTCGTGGAGTCATCATGAAGCACTACAGTTCGGTCGACTTGCTTGGCCTGTTCTTCCAAACACAGTGTGATGAGTTAAAGGTGGGAAAAATGGCGTCACCGATTCGCGCATCCACACGCAAGATACCTCGCGTAGTGTTCTTAGGTTTGATAAACCCAGTAACGTGAAACGCAAGCATTAAATCAAATTCTCTCGTTGTGTCGGTCGAAATCGTATTAGTATAAAAAAAAGAAAAAAAGAAACTCGCAAACTACCTTATTCATTTGCCTAAAAAACTCCCACACGAAAGCCATCTTGTTCTTTTGATCAGTCGATGCATTCATCCTCGTCCGCCACCCTCCGAAAGCTTTCTGAACGTAACGTGGTTTTGCCATGGCCTCCAAGATTAGCTCCGACAAGGGCTTGTATCCGGAAGTGATTTCGGGGCAAGGCCTCCAGAAGAGCATTGTAGCCATTGCAAGATTTTTGTACCTCACCTGGTTTTGCACTGCCCCCCGTGATCCTCCGCCCTTTGGCCACGACGCGATGTCATGTGGTGACGTCACCATATGACGTCATGTTACTGGCCGCGAGGGCCTCCACTGGACAGGCCGGCGCTACGATCGTTTTGACGTCACAGATAGGATGCTCCTGCTCGCCTTGCTGCGTAGTTGTGGAACGCGACGCTCCGGTGAAATTTCGGTGCTACCGGTATTCAGTTCTCAATGTGTGAAGCTTAATTAGGCCAGCTGGAGATACTGACGCTGTAAAAACATTGCTAGGTTGCGTGCAAGCAGCTTGTTGGTGTACTGTTTGATGCTGCAGTACCAGACGCATGCGACAGATCCCGCTTTACGTTTTGTTCATCACCCCGAATGTAAAGAAATGCGCGACACCTGGCTGGTAAAGCCGAAAATGGGAAAATACGACAACGCTAATTCGCAGGTCTGGAACAAGCTCTTACGGGTCGACGATTTTGCGCACGACGCCGCTGCTAAGACATGTTCGGTAACAGCTAACGTGTGTTCGCGAGCGCTCCCGTCCGTTTATGGTGGGCGTTTGTCGATGAATTTATTCATGCTGGAGAACGACAGGCTGACTGTAAATTAACAAAATTACTAAAGAGATAAGCTCACGATAAATATCGTGCACCGCTCCCGAGTAAGTAGGACGACGGACAGGAAGAAGCACACGAAACAGGCGCTGACTCTCAACTGCTTTCTAAAGGCAAGAAGAAAGAAGGAATGTTATGGCCATAATCATTAACACGTGGGGCCGCAAGATTAGCACACTACACTAATCTTGCGGCCCCATGTGTTAGTGATCATAGCCTGATGTTCTTGTTGTTGTTGTTTCCTTTGATATGGCTCATTCCTTCCTTCCTTCTTTTCTTCTTGCCTTTCGAAATAAACTGCAGTTGAGAGTCAGCGCCTGTCTCGTGTGCTTCTTCCTGTCCGTCGTCCTGCTTAGGCGTGAGTTCTGCACTAAATTCACCGTGAACACCAACGAACCAACTCGCTCTGAAAAAAATTTACACCATCTCCCGCTAAAGGGAACCATGTGTAGATGCGAAGCAGCGGGCGCCTAACGCTTCCACTGGCGGCGGCGTTGACGCTGGCGCTCATCGCAGCGTTGCGCAGGAGAGAAAACTGGGGAGGCGCAAAGCACGCAGTGATGGAGCGGTGTTTCCTACTGGAACATGCCAATCTCTGCTAATGGGCAATGAGAGACAGAACACTCCGACTGGACACAGAGACCCGCAGTCCGCTTTTAGTTAACGCGCACGCTGCGAATTTTTATTGTTCAACAACGCACAGGAGAAATCTCCCACCGCCACCACCTTGCAGGTCAAGATCCAGTGCCATATATACGGGGTGGCCAGTGAACGGTTGTCCAGCGCGAGCAGTCGTGAACACCTTTTTAAAGACGATAGTCTTTCTTGGGATACTGAAACGCAAAAATTTTGGTCTGTCTGTCTATCTGTCTGTCCGTGACCCGATTCAGCTAGCTACAGGGACCAAAGTTTAACTAATTTCTGAACGCCCAGCCGTCTTGAACTGGTGTTTTCATTCATGCTTGTGAACATATTCGATCAAAAAGCAAATACTACGCATACCTGAGGCGCAACATTAATATGTAATTATCAGGTCGTGTGTTCTTTTATTAGAAAATACACAGATACGTAATTCTAAAGACCCTAGTGTCTTTTAGGCTTTGCTGAAAATGCAAAGCTGTGCATGAACTTGCGACGCTTTGCACGAAAAAGCGCTTTAACGATAAAGTCCAGCCGCTGGCAGTGGCCCTTGGTTCAGCACAAGCTCATGTTTTTCGATGGCGTCCATATCTCGCGCAGCGCCGCCTCTATTTTATCAATGGCCAGCCAGATGCGGCCAATTCAAACGTAGAGTAGGCGCTGTCTGAGGCAAGGCAAAACATAGGAGTACGGCCGGCACAAGACTATCGTCTTTCGACGACATTTGCAGCGAAGCACGCAGATACGCGGCCAATTTTTTCAACCAAGAAACTCGCTAGCAACGCTGCCCGCGTCGGCGTCGCGAGGCGGGAGAGAGGGGGGGACGCGCATGCGCAGTGGGAGTGTGGACGCTACCGGGCAGGGATGCCTAGAGGAGAGAGAGAGGGGGGGACGCGCATGCGCAGTGGGAGTGTGGTTGCCGCGGGGAGGGATGCCTAGACGAGAGGGAGGGGGAGAGGATATTTTTTATTTTTATTTTTTTAAAGGGTTTGCGCATGCGTAGTAAGGGTGGTCACGCCGCACACCACCACCGGATTAAGCTTCGCCATAAGATGCTTCACATCTAAAAAAAAAGCACGCCCATATTTTAAATATTGCTCATGGCGATTTCCTTACGAAAGAAACATAGGCGTGCCCCCTTCAGGGGGGGGGGGGTTATCGCAGCGCCCCCCCTCCCTATTAAGTCAATGTATGGGGTAGACTTTGCGCCCCCCCCCCTCTTGGGTGAATAGGGGGGGGGGGCGTGCGCACGCGTATGGAAACAAACATTTTGTCACGTTTACGCTCGCAACGAAAGCGCTGAAAGCTGACATCGACACGTTGCCGACAAGTGCAAGCCCTAGGCGAAAAGTAAACGTATCAGTAGCCTAAAAAAAAACTAAAATAAAACAAAACGGTGATGGTCGTCAATCAGATCGTCTGTGTAGGAGAACTCGGTCCTTTGCTTCGCAGACCCCACCAGCATTTCTAAGTATGTTTGGCGATGAACTCCGCTCACCATTCCCACGAGTTCGTTGACAGTACTGCGTGTGCACCGCACGTGCGGGTGACATTGCTGTTCGGCGGCACGTTTCCCTCGTGGTTGCAAGTTCACTCGTTGGTTTTATAGAAAGTCTGATTTTTACGGGGGGAAGATATTTCATAACGTATTAGCAGCTTAGCCTTTTTCAAGATCGCTTGCGTTGTCCTCCATGGCGTCAGCTGTACCGGCATTAAGTCAAGATTGTAGTATGCTAATTAGACACGCGGGTATAACGCGAGTGACACCGGGGGGCACCGAGTGGTGGTTTGCTTGCTCGGGTTATCAGGACATAGCGCTTCAAGCAAGAGGGAGGCACGCGCGGTGCCCACAAGAACGCGCGGTAGAAAAAGCGCAGGCAATGCGGTGTTCGAGCAGACGATGCAACCCGGTATCCTATGAGTGATGTCACAACGAAGGTGGCGCCACGCTCTCTCCTTCAGGCCATAGAGTTTCCTAAAATTAACCAGAGGGGACTCTGGCGCTGCGATCGTTCAGCCACCATGGAAATGATGGGGAGTACACAAATTTGCCTAGTCTTCGTGCTTCCGGCTTCGAACGCACTTTTGGCTTTGTTTATTGTTGCGTTTTGGTTCTGTTTCGGATAAAAGAATGGACCGTTGGGAACTTCGTGAACGTATTTGAATTCGTGAGCCTAAAATGGTCAAGGTGGTGAAGCGTAACTGCTAAACCTTTGCAGAACTTCGTATTGCGGCAAAGCGAATTCAGGCCACACGCAGCCAAAAGAACGAAGACTAGGCAAGACTAGGCATATTTGTGTACTACCCATGATTCACATGCTGGCTGAAGCGCCGTGTGTTGCAGCCCCCATCGACACTAGCGCCAGAGTTCCCTCATGTGTATTCATAGGAAACTCTGTGCTCGAGGCCAATGTGCCGTCTTGTTGACGTGTAGTGACGTCATGAGGACATCGAAAGTTCTGGAAATTTGTGACTTCAGGATGACGTTATCATGCGTTGACGACATTTTCCATCACTCGTGTTGAAGCGTCCGAAGCCAACGGACAGTTTTCGCGTTGGTGGGGGGCAAATAAGGCATTCGCCTGAAGGTAGGTCACCACCTTCAAAAACGCATTTTTCTGAAAAACAAATGATTTTTTTTATATTTTCAAGATCATTCTCTGTTCAAGAATATTGAGAAAGAAGAATGATGTGGTTATCCGTAACCGTAATTCTGTTGTTTAAGTTGCGCGCGTTTTAGCTCGGCTATCTGTGCTTTTTCTTACACTACTTCCAGCTCTTGGACTTAGCTCTGGCCTTTCAAAGAAAATGTTCTAGTACTTCATGAAATAATTTGGCGAAATATAGGACGAAAATTGAAGGACACTTTGTACATTCTAAAGTGTGTTCGGCGAAAGCGTGTGGCCGTTCCACTGACTATGCCATGTCTTTTTTTTCTTTTACACTATCAGTGGGATAACACACAAAGCGAATGTGTGCGTGTTTTCTTTTTTAATTTTTTACCGCGAGTCGCAGCGAGACGCGAGACTAATCTTCCTCCGTTCGCATGCGTTAGTATTTTCTCGCGCTTTGTGCATCGTGCAAACGCCATAGCGTTCCAGCGCTTAAATTGACGGGCCCTTTGTAAATTCGAAGGTGTATTCCGTGAACGCCTGTGTTCATTGAGACGGCGTCGGTCAGAATGATTGCAAACGCTGGGCACAGCGAAGTTACGCAAGCAAAGAGCGAGCGCTGTAGAGTCCGACGCGACCGGCGTCCGTTTGCGCATCCCGGCGGCCACCTGGCTCCGTGCCAGAGCTCGGATGGACGGGACGGACAGACAGACAGACAGACAGACAGACGGACGGACGGACACCGGACGGACAGACGGACGGACTGACAGACGGACGGACAGACGGACGGACAGACGGACGGACGGGCGGACACCGGACGGACACTGGACGGACGTGAGCATGAGACATTAAAGGCTTTCGCCTTAAAAGAAGCATAAAAGCAAGTTATAGAATCAATGTATCACGAGTGGACCTGTTGTGACGCACGTGGATGAGAGTCAGCTGGACACTCAAAATGAGCTAGAAAAAAAAGTGCTTCAGCTAGCTCAAAAGGAGAATGTGCCGCTTCAAAGTATACCTCAAGCTATGATCATGGTGAATTTCAGACACACTGAATGTTTCTTTATTATATGGACATTCGATTGAAATCTCTAAAGGCAATTTTCTCAAAACATGATTTTTTGAATACTACACTTAAGCGAATAGTGATAACATTCCTTCTAAAGGGATATTTTAGCATAAAGTTTTGCGTACTATTTTTTCTAGGTGGAAGTGTGCATACAAGCAGAATTATTGAAAACGAGCGATAAATTTTGGTACTATGGCCATTCTAGGCAAAGCGGTAACGTTTTACGGTAACGCGCCTTAGTTTAGAGTTGTGGTGATCGTGGAGGTTAGATGTACAGGATAGCCTGCTCACTACGTACCTACCAAGTTGCGTTTGAATCACACTTAGCATGTTGTAGTTATGACTGTTGGCACAACATGCATTTTTTGACACATTTTGATTTTTATAAATTTTCTTTTTTACATTTTTAGCAGTTTCGTCGTTCTAAACCTTGAATTTGCCTAAACCCTACAAGCCAAAAGCATAATTATAACTTTAAGGAGTGAAACTGTAAATTTTTTTTCTCGAAGGCGGTTGCTCTTCTACGGTTATGATGACTTCAAGCATTATTACCACGCTCATCACTGATGTGCTATCGAGTTGTGCACAAGGGACGCTTACTTGGCGGCATGGAGGCACCGTCTATGGAGCCAGATGCGTGACGGCGCGCCTAGCTTTAGCCATCCCGAAAAGCCGCCGTGTTCGAGCTGGTTACATTGCGCAGTTCGGCTGCAGCTGCAAACAGCTTGACGTCGTAACCTGCACCGGGAAAAGTATAGAATAAAGAGCATGAAGTTGCAGTTTTCTCCTTTAAGCAAACAGTTACAATATCAAAAAAAAAAAAAACGCCAGGCCTGCGCGGAACGCGCAGCACAGTCACAGCGAAAGCTGGGAGAGCACCATTTCTAAAACCCGTTGCAATCTATCTTGGGGCTACTAATACAAGTACGCTTGCAAGGTACCCACTACTCCATTAATTGATTCGGTGGCTGATGACGACGAAGAATTATGGCTGAGCCCTTTGTAATGGGTTGGAAGCATTCAACGACCCCCTCGATTCATATTGTGTGACGCCTGGTTACACAAATGGCATTCTGTGATCCCTGGTTGTCGTTTCACTCTTGTGCCACGTTATATTGCGCATGTTAACGCGGTTCCTTCCCGACATAATGCTTGTATAGCGTTTTTGTGCACCGCGTTTTCGAGCACAGGCATGGCTCAGTGGTAGAACACTGGGCTGGCACGGAGCGGACCCAGGTTCGAACCCCGTTCCATCCTGAACATTTTTTCTTAAAGCTTTTTTTTCTTATTTCGTGCGATAGCGGTTACGGACACCGGCGGCGGACAACTACGGCACCCTTGTTGTGATCTCATAACAGCTTTCGCTGTAATAAGTGTTCGAAAGGGTGCCGTCTAAAAGCTTACTACGAAATCATCACCAAGCAAAGGACAGATTCGATCAAAATAAGCACTGGTAAGTGTAACAGTCAATGAATGATTGAATGAGCAAAGCGCCTTAACGATATGTGTTATGTGCTGTTATTGTTGAAGGTTGCGGCCCGCCTCTCTGACGTCTTTCACAATCGTCGTTGCGTTCGTCAGTGTCTGTAACGGCTCCACGCCAGCCGCAACCCTCGACCACCGAAACGCGAGTTTGGCAATAAATTTTCGCAAAGTATAAATTTTCGAGATGTTCACGGTCCTCCATGGCGGCCTCACATCGTGTCCTATACTGGCGGACAACTTTTCTTGGCGATGGAGCGGAGGCTACAGAGTCACGTCGCGCCTGTCCTGTCGCCAACGAACGTGGTCCCACAACAGTGACCGTATCTCCTGCGTCAGATAAAAAACAAGCTCCTTTATTTTCAACATGTAGATCGTTGAGACAGGCCGTAGCTGTAACCAGTGAGACATTTCCATTTAATTTATTATGTACTTTGTCGTTTTGCGTTTTTCCATGCGTGAGAATGCCGCGCCTTTTGCGGGTACCTCGAACGCTAAGCGGCGTCTCCATCGTTGTGCAACGCTGATTGCGCGCAGCCATCGCTTTCCAGAGCGATGCGAACACGCACGCCGTACCAGAGTACTACGCGTAGGAGTACATGTGCACGAGCTCCGCCCCAGCAGCTTTCCCTTAACTGACAAGAAAATCTGTCCGCGAGTAATAGCTATGCCTCCCCAGTAAAGGAACATATGCAACAATGAGTGTAGGAGAGTACAGTGTAGTACTGGGGGCGAGGACTCAAGGAGTCGGGCGCGCTTCGCTTGCGTGCTATGTATGATAAAGCCGCTGCGTTCCTCATAGCTTTGGCAGTCGGAGCTCTACTTCAACGTCCCGCGGAAGACCTCCTGAGCATTTCTGTGAATACATTAGAAACGAAGCAAGATTTTGCGGTTAAAAAAATCACAGTTTCGCCACTAGGGCGAAGCAATGAATGCGATAGCAAGAAATTAGTTTGTCACACGAAGAACGACAAGCACCTCGATACTTGCAGCGCGCCGCTGCAGCACAAAGAAGTAAAGGTATACACACGACTAGCGTGAACTTACAACTGTCGCAGTTGTTACGTCTTTGTGTTTGAACAAGGCGCTGCAAGTGTCCGATGTGCAGAAGCCGATGCTGATTGATATTTCTTTTTCTTTTAAACTGCGGCACGTGGAACTACCACTCTGCGTCTCCTGCCACGCGGTGATGTCTGACACAAAGTGTGCGCGGTGTTCTTTCTTTTCCTTCTACATAATGAGTGGGTATAGAAGGGGGGCCAGTATTTTGTGCGCGTCTCAAGGGCAGTTTTTCAAATTGAAAGAAACTGTAAGGGCGTTGCGAAAGAGAAAACACGGTCAAGCTCCTCCGAGGACTGCCTACCGCGAACGGTAAATCGCGAATATAAAAAGCTCGCTGTTATAACGCCGGCGCAAGCATGGCGCGTGGCTGTGTTGTCTCGCGCAGCGGGCTGCGGATCGAGGGGTCGCTGGTTCGAATCCCCGGTGAGTTGCTTTGGAAATTTTTTTCTTAGATTTATTTTTCTTGATGCCTTTTTTATATATACATATACATACCCGGGACATGACGGCGGCGACGAAAATCAGCCGAGAGTGTCCAAATAATTGCTACTCGCAATAAAATAAATCATAAGGAAAAATTACACCATCTCCCGCTAAAGGGAACCATGTGTAGATGTCAAGCAGCGGACGCTAACGCTTACACTGGCGGCGGCGTTCACGCTGGCGCTCATCGCAGCGTGGCGCAGGAGAGAAAACTGGGGAGGCGCAAAGCACGCAGTGATGGAGCGGTGTTTCCTACTGGAACATGCCAATCGCTGCTAATGGGCAATGAGAGACAGAAGACTCCGACTGGACACAGAGATCCGCAGTCGGCTTTTAGTTAACGCGCACGCTGCGAGTTTTTATTGTTCAACAACGCACAGGAGAAATCTCCCACCGGCACCACCTTGCAGGTCAAGATCAATTGCCATATATACGGGGTGGCCAGTGAACGGTTGTGCAGCGCGAGCCGTCGGTTTTTTCAACCAAGAAACTCGCTAGCAGACGCTGCCTGCGTCGGCGTCGCGAGGCGAGAGAGGGGGGAGCATAGGAGAGGAAAGAGAGGGAGGACGCGCATGCGCAGTGGGAATGTGGACGCCGCGGGCAGGGATGCCTAGAGGAGAGAGGGGGGAGCGTAGGAGAGGAGAGAGAGGGAGGACGCGCATGCGCAGTGGGAGTGTGGACGCCGCGGGCAGGGATGCCCAGAGGAGAGAGGGGGGAGCGTAGGAGGGGACAGAGGAGGGGAGGCGCATGCGCAGTGCGGGTGTGGTTGCCGCGGGGAGGGATGCCTAGAGAAGAGAGGGGGAGAGGAGGTTTTTTTATTTCTATTTTTTAAACAGTTTGCGCATGCGCAGTAAGGGAGGGCACGCGGCACACCACCACCACCGGATTAAGCTTCGCCATAAGATGCTTCACATCTAAAAATGCCCCCCACCTCCCCGAAGGGAATCGTGAGGAAATGCGAATGCATTTCGCGCGCGCTTCACTCCATTTATATATGATGGTTGTGGTTCGAAGAAGGAAAAGGCGGCTAATTTCTGCAGCCTGGTCGGGAGCACGGCGCAGCGCCTTTTTTTTTTGTTTGTTTTTTTTTCTGTTTTTTTTTCTTTTTTTATTTTTTTTTAAATTTTTTTCTTAATTTTCTTTTGTTCTTTTTTTTTATTTTTTAAATGTTTTTTTTCATATATAGCTCTGCCGAGCTCCTGCGATGCGAGCGCCCTCGCGCACCAGAGCGCGCTCCTCCTCTCCACTCACTATAACACCTGCCGAGGCCACCGCGGACAACGCCAACGGCGGATGCCTGACATAGCCCGACTAAGAAATGCATTCGCATTTAAAACTGGGAATGCGTAAAGCACGCAGCGATGGAGCGGTGTTTCCTACTGGAACATGCCAATCGCTGCTAATGTGCAATGAGGGACAGAAGACTCCGACTGGACACAGAGACTCGGAGTCCGCTTTTAGTTACCGCGCACGCTGCGAATTTTTATTGTTCAACAACGCACAGGAGAAATCTCCCACCGGCACCACCTTGGAGGTCGAGATCCATTGCCATATATACGGGGTGGCCAGTGAACGGTTGTGCAGCGCGAGCAGTCGGTTTTTTCAACCAAGAAACTCGCTAGCAGACGCTGCCTGTGTCGGCGTCGCGAGGCGATAGAGGGAGGGAGTGTGGAAGAGGAGAGAGGCGCGCATGCGCAGTGGGAGTGTGGACGCTGCAGGCAGAGATGCCCAGAGAAGAGAGGGGGGAGCGTAGGAGAGGAGAGAGAGGTGGGACGCGCATGCGCAGTGGGAGTGTGGACGGCGCGGGCAGGGATGCCTAGAGGAGAGAGGGGGGAGCGTAGCAGGGGAGAGAGGAGGGGAGGCGCATGCGCAGTGAGGGTGTGGTTGCCGCGGGGAGGGATGCCTAGAGGAGAGAGAGGGAGAGAGGAGGTTTTTTATTTTTTTTGAAAGGGTTTGCGCATGCGCAGTAAGGGTGGTCACGCCGCACACCACCACCACCGGATTAAGCTTCGCAATAAGATGCTTCACATCTAACACCTGCCGGCGCGCACACCTCCTCAACCTATCCTCCTCCTCCGCGGACAACGCCGCACAACGGCAACGCCGCACAACGCCGGATGCCTGACATAGCCCGACTATGAAATGCATCCGCATTTAAAGTCTAAGGCACCCGACCTCGACCATTCGAACCAGCGACCCTTCGCTCTGCAGCGCGCTGCGTTAGAGCACTCAGCCACGTGTCATGCATGCGCCGGCATACTAACGGCAAGCTATTTATACGCATCATTTACCGCTGGCTGGATGTAGTTCTCGCAGGAGCTTTAGTGTGCTTGCTATCACGGAACGGTCCTACATTTTCTTTCAATATCAAGACTGCTCTTCAGACGCGCGCGAAAGAGGAGCCCCTTTCTGTACACCCTCGTGATGTGGAACCAAAAAAAAGAAAACATGAAAACCGCGCACACTTTAGCGCACCTTGCGCCAGACGCCAGCACACGCCGCACTTTAAAAGAAAAATTACACCATCTCCCGCTAAAGGGAACCATGGGTGTAGATGTGAAGCAGCGGGCGCTAACGCTTACATTGGCGGTGGCGTTGACGCTGGTGCTCATCGCAGCGTTGCGCAGGACAGAAAACTGGGGAGGCGCAAAGCACGCAGTGATGGAGCGGTGTTTCCTACTGGAACATGCCAATGGCTGCTAATGGGCAATGAGAGACAGAAGACTCCGACTGGACACAGACCCGCAGTCCGCTTTTAGTTAACGCGCACGCTGCGAACTTTTTATTGTTCAACAACGCACAGGAGAAATCTTCCCACCGGCACCACCTTGGAGGTCAAGATCCATTGCCATATATACGGGGTGGCCAGTGAACGGTTGCGCAGCGCGAGCAGTCGGTTTTTTCAACCAAGAAACTCGCTAGCAGACGCTGGCCTGCGTCGGCGTTGCGAGGCGAGAGAGGGGGGGAAGCGGTAGGAGAGGAGAGAGAGAGAGGGGGACGCGCATGCGCAGTGGGAGTATGGACGCCGCGGGCAGGGATGCCTAGAGGAGAGAGGGGGGAGCGTAGGAGAGGAGAGAGAGAGGGGGGACGCGCATGCGCAGTGGGAGTATGGACGCCGCGGGCAGGGATGCCTAGAGGAGAGAGGGGGGAACGTAGGAGTGGAGAGGAGGAGGCACGCATGCGCAGTGAAGGTGTGGATTGCCGCGGGGAGGGATGCCTAGAGGAGAGAGAGGGGGGAGAGGAGGTTTTTTATATTTATTTTTGTTTGAAAGGATTGCGCATGTGCAGTAAGGGTGGTCACGCCAGGCACACCACCACCACCACCACCACCGGATTAAGCTTCGCCATAAGATGCTTCACATCTAAAAAAACATGAAAACCGCGCACACCTTACGCGCACCTTGCGCCAGACGCCAGCGCACGCCGCACTTTAAAAGAAAAAGAAATATTTAAGAGCGTCGGGTTCTGCGTTGTCGTCACTTGCCGAGCGTTGCTCAAACGCAAGGGCGTAACTACTGCGATAGTTGTTAGTTCACGCTTTTCCTGTGTATACCTGCGCGTCCCTTTTCAAGCGTCCTTCATTGTGCTTCAGCGGGAAGCTGCAAGTATCGAGCTGCTCGTCGATCTTCGTGTGACATTCCAATTTCTTGCTATTGCATTCATTCCTTCGCCCTTGCGGCGGAACTGACTTTCCTGTGTTTAGGAGAAAAGGT
Organism: Rhipicephalus appendiculatus; assembly: GCA_030522465.1. NCBI lineage: Eukaryota > Metazoa > Arthropoda > Arachnida > Ixodida > Ixodidae > Rhipicephalus > Rhipicephalus appendiculatus. Next base: position 62,986 of record JALIZH010016786.1, read on the forward strand.
GAACGATTTAGTGTACATGTACACGACAAGGGGAGTAGGACCAGAACACCCGAATACATCTGTCCTTCTGGATGATATGGCAGCCGTCACACTTCTTGGAGCCAAATGTTCAACTGAACACCTGCTTAAGTCATCTCGAAAAGCCTCCAAGCACGATCTGGTTATATTGCAGGTTCATTCTGCCCATCCAAATAGTTTTAATTATAACCTACGCAATAAAGAAACTACGGCAAAAAGCAAAGTATCTTTCCATTTCATCTTTTAAATAAATGCCTTCAACAGAATGAAAATGTCTGGTAAGGTGCCCTTTGAATGTATGCCACGAATTTCTCATCAATCAAGCGGCAAGTCAACAAAATCGCTGCAGATGCACGAAGTGAATGCTGATGATGGAGTGAAGCTCTATTGGCGAAATGATAAGCGATATACACTGAAACCTTGGTGATACGAGCACAGCTCATACGAATTTCGGGGTGATACGAATTTTTCTTTGGTCCCGGCCAAGGCCCGTTGGCCTGCAATGTAAATGAGTATAGTTGTTGCGAACCAAATTTTTACCCCTTGACGTTTGATTCGAATGTACGCTACCGCCCAGGCACGAAGAGGTGCTGTCCGCTGTTCCGGAAGACGCGCCAAGCACCTGCGAGCGCGGGAACGGAAGCGCGGGCAGGTGCGCCGCACCGCCAATTCGTCAGAATCACGGTGTAAGAAAAATATTTTTCTTGCGGTCAGAATCAACTTTCAGAGACGCGTCACGGCCTCCGAGATTGCGTGCGCTGATCTTTGAGGCTCTAATGTGCCTCCGTGTGCCTTCGCGTTTAGAGTACAGAGGACATTGAAGCCACGCTTTTTTTCCTAATACGTCGACGCGGACTGCTGTCGTTTTACTGTGTTTACACGTGCCTGCCTCGTGCATCAGACATCCTATGAAAGTTGGGCGAAGACCGAAAAAAGGCGAGCACGGTCTTGGCGAAGGAGTCAGGCCTCACAACGTCAACATGCGCGACTGTTGAGATCGCACTTGTGCGAGCACGGTCGTAAATCTCCCAAAAAAACATCCCCAACACCTCCGCGACAACAAAAACATAACATAAAACCATGGTTCTGAAATTTTGTGGCCGTTGATCTATCGCGTCAAAGCGCTTCTTCTGTTACTTTCGCCGCAGTACTCTGGTGTCATGCGAAAAAGCATACCAAAATTTGCAAAGGGCCATTGCTGTCACGGGTCACAACGCACCTGGTTCACTAATTAAACACGCGCGTACGGGCCGTATACTTACGAGTGCTGGTATGATTGCCGATATCTAAAAACTTAACTGACAATCATTCAGAGTGCTTCGTGACGTTGCTGCGGCCTAGAAAAACAATAAGTGAAAATGTACGCCAGCTTTCTTTCATCGCATACTAATTTTCGATGCTTTCTGTTGATACGAATATTTTTGGTGGTCCCGTGAGATTCGTTCACCGAGGTTTCACTGTAAAGAATGTTTATGAAATCCATCTGTTCGTCCGTCCGCCCATGGATGGACGGCCGCACGCACGGACGGACGCACAGATGCACGGTCGGACACATGCACGGACGCACGGACGGGTGGACAGATGCGCATACGAACGCACGGACGGATGCACGGTCGGACAGATGCACGGACGCACGGACGGGTGGACAGATGCGCAGGCGGAGGCACGGACGGATGCACGGTCGGACGGATGCACGGTCGGACAGATGCACGGACGCACGGACGGGTGGACAGATGCGCAGGCGGACGCACGGTCGGACAGATGCACGGACGCACGGGCGGGTGGACAGATGCGCAGACGGACGCACGGACGGATGCACGGACGCACGGACGGGTGGACAGATGCGCGGACGGATGCACGGACGGATGCACGGTCGGACAGATGCACGGACGCACGGACGGGTGGACAGATGCGCGGACGGATGCACGGACGGACAGATGCAGAGACGGAGAGATAGATGCATGGACGGACGGACAGATGCACGGACAGAGTATGGTCTATTTTAAACCTATACGCGCGCTATGAATGGCTCTATGTACGGTATATGCAACACCTGTAACACCTGGTCCGACGGGGAGCTACGAAGACGACGGCGACAACGGACATCGTCGCAGCCTACGGAGCTTCGCTCCTAAAAAGAAGTACTCAGAGCAATAGAAACGTGTAAATGTGAATGAATTAAGCAAACACGCACTGGCCCAGGTCGCACAGGGAGACCACTCAAGCTTAAAGTATGCCGCGTCCCTACGTCATTGGGATGCCGCAAGCGCATCAGAAATGCTGCACCGTCACTATGACGTTAAGGAAAGGGTGCGGCAGGGGGGAGCTGAACGTAGTGAGAGCCTATGGCAACACTGTGGTCAAAGTTATGGAGCACTAGGTGTCATTATCAGTCATTTAGCCGAAGCAATTCATTATTAGTCATCATTTAGGAAACATTATATACTAGCTGGATTTAGCCATCACTTATGCTGGGCTATTTCTTCTACGGTACGGTTACTTCAGCGGCAACTGTACATCCATGATTTCCGTCTACAGTGATGCGACATTGTCATATCATCAACGTAAGAACGCATGCATCCCTACGCACAGCAGCACGTTACCGTATGAACAAACGGTGTTTTTTGGATGGCAAGTCGCGCTACAACGCTTGTGTAATCAATCGCAGCACCATGTCGGACCGAGGAAAGAGAAGCGCCTCCTTCTACGAGAAAGCCCGTGCTCACGAGCACTCGCAGCCAGAATCGACCAAAACGGCTGAAAACAAATATCATTCGTGATGCTAGTGAACCGTATGCCATTTTAAACAGTTTGGTGCCGAAGATCCGGGAACTACCACCAGAGACCACAGGAGGCCACCAGTAAACTGATCGCCATGGAGCAGCTGAAATCGAAGCGGACGTCTAAGCGATCTCTCAACCCCAAGATTATTAACGAGGCAAGAGCTCTTCTCGGCGACTCAACAGCCACCATCGATCAGCTCAACGCCATTTACGGACGTCTGAAGGCGAATAACGAGGAGCTGAAAGAAATAAACGAGGAGCTAGAGAGCCAGATAGCGGATGAAGAGTTTGAGCAAGAGTACAACACCGTCATTGAATACGAGGACAACGCTAACAGCGTCATGAGTGAGCTCCTTGGCAAGCGTGACCGCATTGTTGCGGCCACGTCATCAACGCGGCCGCAGCACCGTCATCACCGTCACTCATTGCAGAGCAGAACAGTCCAGGCAGCTGAAACACGGGGCTGGAGTAATCGCCTATTTTATCCTACGCATGTATGTGTGCAGAACACATTTCTTAAATACTAAGTTTCTTAGCCTTTATGTAGCTCCTGGACTGCTCTGTACTACAGTTGTACTAACCCTTCCTGAGCTTTCGGCTAAGGTTGACATACATAACAATAACCTGAAAACTGAAATACAAGAGCTCAAACAAACAGTTCTGTTCATGGATAGCCATTTTGAGGAACTAAAGCAAACACTTGAGACGTTAAGAAAAGACAACGCAGCCTTAAAGAAAGATAACACGGCACTGCGTGAGCGCCTCGATGCAGCACGCTGTGAAATGAGAGACCTCAAGCAGTACAGCAGAGGGCACAATCTTGAAATTAAGTGGCTACTAATAAAGAAAGATGAAGACCTGGCTAATAGTATAATATCATTTGCTGAAAAGTTCGCAGTACCGCTAATTTCGGATGAACTTGATGTCGTTCATAGAGTGGCCTCAAAAGACAAAGCAAAACCAAATGTGGTTGTGAAATGTCGCTCACGCTCAACCCGCAACCGCAATCCTTCAAGCGATCAAAAAAAAAAGAAAGAAAATAATAACCCCAGCAGATTTCGGTTACGAAGGCGATGGAACTGTATATGTAAATAAGCATCTGTGTCCGGAGAATAAGGCTTTTATTCGGCAAGGGCATTCTCGAGGAAGCGTGGAAAAAATTGGAGATTTGTCCGGTTCTCCAATGGAAAAGTTCTGGCAAGAAAAGCTGAAAACTCCAATGTCGTTCATATTCGCTGTGAAAACGATTTATCTCTGATAATCTGAATAAAAAAAAGCTTGTCTGGAATGGACGTTCATGATACAATCTGCAAGTCATTTCGCAGAAGTAAATTCTAGTCATAGCCTCATCCATTGTAATATTCGTAGCATGCAGAAAAACATGGATAATTCCTGTACTTTACCTTCCTTTGCACCCTTTTGAGTTTCAATTACATAGCAGTTTCGGAAAAACTGGCTAAAACAGAGTGAAACTTACAGCATCCCTGGTTATAATTTATTTTCCACTGCGCGACACGCCCCCCAAGAAACTGGTGGTGGTGTAGCCTTATTCGTAAAACCTGGTATACCTTGCACTTTTCTTTCTGAGTGTCTCTCACGCTATTAGTTATTTGTCCAATCGCACGTTCCGTGTACGAGTGGGGAAATGTGTTGTCTCGAACATTTGTCCAGGAGACTGGAGTGCCTCAAGATGGTGTCCTGATTTGCACACTTTTTAATTATAAAAATAAATTCGTTGCATCTGTACATTCCACGCAATACGTTTTATTGCACATATGTCGACGACGTGCAAATCGGTTTTAAATCATGCAATCTCGCAATGTGCGAGCGGCAGGTTCAACTTGGATTTTAATAATGTAACCAAATGGGCAGACGAGAACGGGTTCAGCCTTAATCCGCAAAGGAGCACGTGCGTTTTATTTTAAAGAAAGAGAGGCCTCCATCCCGATCCAGACATTCACCTGCATGGTCAGCGGCTAGGTGTGAAATTTGAACACAAATTTTTACGCATAATTTTAGACATGAAATTAACATTCGTACCCCAAATCAAAAATCTCAAAAACAATTGCCTGAAAGCTATGAATATGCTCAACGTCTTGTCGGGGACACCGTGGGCAGTGATAGAAAATGTCTGATGAATCTTTATAATAGCCTCATACGCACGCGAATAGATTATGGGGTGATCATCTATCGGTCTGCGGCACCAAGCGACTTGAAAATGCTTGACACTGTGCACCATTTGGGTATTCGTCTTTCCACGGGTGCTCTTCGCACCAGCCCCGTAACAGCCTCCACGTCGAATCGAACGAGTGGTCGCTCCACCTACAGAGATCTTACGTGTCTTTTGTACAAATGTCTCAAAGTGAACGCAGACAAGAAACACCCCTCACACTTCACAATCAATGATCTGTCCTGTTCTGTCCTATTTGACAACCGTCCTTCGCTGAGACAGCCCTACTCACTTCGTGTGAAGGGCCTCGCTGAGGAAACGGGTGTGCCACTTTTAGATGTGAAGCATCTTATGGCGAAGCTTAAACCGGTGGTGGTGGTGGTGGTGGTGTGCCGCGTGACCACCCTTACTGCGCATGCGCAAACCCTTAAAAATAAAAATAAAAAGCCTCCTCTCCCCCCTCTCTCTCCTCTAGGCATCCCTGTCCGCGGCGTCCACACTCCCACTGCGCATGCCGCGTCCCCCCCTCTCTCTCCTCTTCTACGCTCCCCCCCTCTCTCCTCTAGGCATCCCTGCCCGCGGCGTCCACACTCCCTCTGCGCATGCGCGTCCCCCCTTCTCTCTCCTCTCCTACGCCCCCCCCCCCCTCTCTCCTCTAGGCATCCCTGCCCGCGGCGTCCACACTCCCACTGCGCATGCGCGTCCACCCCTCTTCCGCCTCGCGACGCCGACGCAGGCAGCGTCTGCTAGCGAGTTTCTTGGTTGAAAAAATTGGCCGCGTATCTGCGTGCTTCGCCGCAAATGTCGTCGAAAGACGATAGTCTTCTGCCGGCCGTACTACACTGTTTTGCCTTGCCTCAGACAGCGCTTTCTCTATGTTGAATCGGCCGCATCTGGCTGGCCTTGATAAAATAGAGGAGGCGCTGCGTGAGACATGGACGCCATCTGGCAGTGCTGTCGAGAAATATCACCTTGTGCAGAACCCAGCAGCAACATATCGTCGGCCGAGGGCTTTTTCGTGCATAGCGTCGCTTTTTGAGCGCAGCCTAAGAAACGCTGGGGTCTTCATAATTACGTATCTATGTATTTTCTTATAAAGAAACATACCAGAGACTGCTTATTTATTGACGTTGCTCCTCAAACATGCGTAACATTTGCTTTTTGATCGACAATGTTCACAAGTATGAACAAAAATACTTGTGCAAGATGGCTGGGCGCTGAGAAAGTGGTTAAACTTTGGTCCGGGTGGCTGAATCGTGTGACGTGCCGACAAACAGAGAAACAGACAGACAGACAGACAGACAGACTTAATTCCGCGCCGCAAGTTCTTAACGTACCTGCATTTTATTCCACGGCGGTAGCATTTTATCGCCACGCACAGCAGGTTAATCCTGATGTAGACATACTAGAAAGCCGTGTTGTAGATATAACGGCAGCCCTGCTGCTCCCTCTGGTTCCACCAGCTCGTCTAGCACGTTCCAGCCGTGTCTCGTGGAGCGCTATAACGGCATCTTTTCTCCCTGGTCATCTCCGTGACTTTATGTGGCGCCTGGGATGGCGTGTACTCCCAACGCGAGACAGACTGGAGAGATGGGGCATGGTCCCATCTTCCAGATGCCCTAATTGCCCACTGCAAGAGTCCAACCAGCATGTACTACAGCAATGTGTAATTGCAAGGGTATTTTGGAGAGCTGTGAACTGTGGTTTCCGGGGTGGCCTAGGAGTTAATCGTTTTGTCACCTCTGGTCGGTGCTGGCGTAGTCGCTTCGCACGACTTCTAATTGCTGCGGGAGCTTTTTGTTTGTGGCGCAACAGGTGCGAGGCCGTTGCAGCGGGTCACCGTCGCCGTGCTTTGTATCCGATCCTGGAACGATTGTACTCTGAACTTCTCTCTTTCTTGTCGGAGGAATTGTTCTTCCTTGGGGAGGAGGAATTTCTACGGCAGTGGTCATGCCGTTTCCTGTCCGTGGTTAATGGTCGTGTGCGGACTGGATTTTCGCCTGGCCTGGTTCTTGTAGCCAGGACGTGGTTGCCACATGTATATAATGTGTAGGGTGTGTTCAGATAAGAACGTCGGTGCATGTCCGCCGACCCCCCTTTAATTTCGCCGAAAAAAAATATTTTGTTGTCCCAGTCCCCAGGACCACAAAACCACTTTTGGGTTCGCGAGAAAAAATTTCACCTTCTTTAAAAAAATTCACAAGTCTCCACTGAGCCGCCACCGCCTCTTTCGGATTTCGCGATAACGGGATTTCGATGAGACGCTACAAAAACACTATTGTAGCTGTAGGTCCGAAAAATTTTCT
>JALIZH010016787.1:0-20126 GCA_030522465.1 Rhipicephalus appendiculatus
CTTCCCAACTTTGACCGGCTTGGACAGCCTTCAAACTTGACCTAACAGAAGAAAGGTTAAGGGAGGCAAACCACGAAGATGACAAAATTGTTTTTTCAAACAAATTCCCTTACTAGTGACGCCCTATCCTGTCCCCTTCTTTTTTCGTCTACGTCGGTTTGCGTCCTTAACCTTTCTTCAGCATGAACCAACTAGCCCAACAACACGTTCTAGTTGCCCTAACACAGAACCCCGTCTTCCGCCACTTTGACGAGCTCATGCCTACGTATCTGCACACCGATGCTCGCGCTCATGGAATGAGTGGTACCCCTTCTAAAGCATGACAGCCCTTCACGAAGAAGAACTGTTGCGTGTGCCAGTCCCACACTAACAACTGAGGGGCAGAACTACTCGATAATGGCGCAGTAATGTCTAGGTGTAGTTTGTGACATACGAAAATTTCGGTCGTATCTTAATGGAGGTCACTTCACCGTAATGACCAACCATCACGCTTTATGTTAGTTGTCGTCACTTAAAAATTAGCCTGGATGCCTCCGTACCTGGATACATCGTTGAAAAAGTACAACTTTGACGTTTACGCAAGACAGGCAAAAAACATCGAAATGCCGGCGCTCTCTTTCGCTGCCATCAGCCACTTTCCTCAACGAGCACGCACCTTCATTGCTCCTGACATGATCATGGCGTTTCATATTCAATTATGGTATCCCCACTGGCAGTTGCTGATTCGCTTTTCTTCTAATCGCCGCGCTCAGTTCACCTTATGTCAACGTGACGACCCATACTGTAAATGTCTCACCTAAAGCTTATGTGGAACTTCTCCTCCATCTAATGCGAGGTTACGCCTCCAGGTTAGGCAGATAGAGCTCGAAAAGATGGGCTGCATTAGTATACTTAGAATACCGGTGGGCGTCGGTGGGTTTGAGTACTTACACGTTCGCTACGTACGCAAGTTCTCGCACCTTCACGGTGACTGATCTGCTTGCTGCCTGGGCTTCCACAGGATATACAGCTGCATTAGAAATCGCCTTGTGCAGCCTAGCCTACCTAACTTTGTGGCCAAGTGGGCCGCTGCTTGAGTACTTCGTGAACGCAAGGAATGGCCAAGTTCACCTTTTGTTTGTCTGTTACAGCCTATCCTATGTCCCGAGTCACTTTTTGCCATTGTCGCAATAGAGGTTGTCAGACTTCTCATAACGTCAGCAGGCCATCGATGCATCGTGAGAGTTGTCATTCACCTCACACGGTGCGCCGAGGCCCCTCCTGTACGCGCTAGCTCTGCGTCAGTCTTTACACGCGTAATTTGCAAGCACGTTCTCTTTCGAAGCCATTGTGCCGGGGGGGCGGTGCACCTCGTGGACTTTTGAAGGATCGCGGCAAAACTTTCTGCACACAATGCTCGAAGAACTGAGAACTTGTGGCACAGTTGATAAGACGAAATCACCCTACCACTCTCAAACAAATGGCTTAACACAGCTATTTCATCACACATTAACAGACATGGCATCAACGCAAAACGGACAAAACCACGAGAACTGCGACACAATTTTCGCACTTGTGACGTTTGCTCACAGCACCGCTGTTTGACGATGCATTGGTCAATCATGTTTCTACCTCGTGTGCGGCCGTTCGCCGACATTCGTCCTCGGCGCCCCCTTTTTCGTCAACGCTCCTAAGAACACCCTACAACTATTTTAGAACAGTTCGTCTCTAGACTTGATGAACGTGCTCACCTCAACACAAAGCCCAGTAAACAAGACCGCAAGCAACGTTGCGACAATTTTCATCGCGATGCCACCTCCCGGCCTGGAGATAAGCTACTCCTTTTTGACGCCTGTTCGTACTCCCAGATTGCGTGAGAAGTTTCAATTGCAATTCTTTGGGCCTTGTACTGTTCTTGCACAAACATCCCCGGTGAACTATCTTGACATTCCCGTCGAGGTGTCTTCGAATCATAGTTACCGTTATTTCACGTTTCCCGTCTCAAGCCATTCGTTCGGCGTCCCTTTTCCGCCGAAGTGATAACTGGGCCGGTCGCTTACCTGCGCGAAGATAATTAGCGTGATCATTATTCATGCTCGTGATATTCTCGTTAGTTCATACTCAACATCGGCCTTTAGGCTTGGATTCTGGGGCTCATACCCGAGCCAATCCCGAAGAGACTTGATGGTTCTAAACCTTCTTTCACAAAAGATGCGATTAAGCAGTGTTGTACGCGTTACCGAAAAAAAAGTAACTGAATACGTTACTAGTTACCCTAACAAAAAAAAACAAAAAAAAAACGCGGTACCACCCTACGTTGCCCAACAAAGAGTTAACGCGTTACCATTGACGCTACCTGAAAAAAGTAACTGGCGTTACTTCTGTCACTGCTCTATGGTCTGAAATTTTAATCATTGCATCTTCGCTGCAGCAACTCACAGCAACAATTTTATAAAGCTCGAAGTACTGATTTAACGAGAATAATTAGCCCAAATGTGCTGTACTTTGGCAATACCATCGGGGCCTAAAGTTGCCTCTACAGTTACATTTGGTGGCTTCGAACTATGTGGCACATGGTGGGCCTATTTTTGTCAATGTGACATTTAAAATTAAAAGGATCGATGTCATGATCAACGCTCTCCGCAAAAAAAAAAAAAAGAGAAAAAAAAAACATAATTGAACAACTTGCAGTAAGTCTAACGGCCAGCTTTTACTAACCAAATTAATGCGCAAATTTTGTAGCAATAAAATGCTTAAATGGCATTACTCCAAAAAAAAACGTATTTCCGGAGATAACGTTTTGAATTTAATGTGCAAAATTACCGCAAAAATTGCGAACATGTATGGGAAGATGGTAAGGGTCAGCCTCGCTAGCTGATCAATTCAATAGACAGAAAGCTAGTCGCAGTTGAAGATAGAGATGCAAAACTAATTTTGGAAACGAACTTTATAAGCAGTGCCAAAGTACTGCATGAACTTTCTAATCTAACTGCAACATGCTGTATGTAAGGAGCAGTTCACTCTCAAAGCTGTCATCGGACAGTTCGCGGACAGTTCGGAATATGTGGGAACCTGAGCTATATAGGCGCTCGACGGACACACTTTGTGGTAATCTTGTATTGACTTTAAAGGGACCGACAACTGATTTTTGTCGACCCATTTTCTTATGGCGCGGCAGAAAGTTCACACTTCGTGGTGTTTTTTAGCTGCAGTAGTTAATCCCAAAAGCACGTAGTTATTTTACAAGTAGTATTTTTTCGATCTGAAAGGCTCTAAACACAGATGTACCTTTCCTCCAGCAACGCTGAGAATTGATAGCGATGCCGCCAACCCTTCTCGCGATTTGAGAGAGCTGTCGTCGTTCTGCTTTCGCAGGAGTTCCTGTAAATATACTTAACCACCATTATTTTTAGCATTTCAACTATTCTTCAAAATAAGAAGCTGTTACAATGAGATTCCTGTATTTGTATCGCGTTGCGTGCGCGCCTGCGCCCAAGGTTGCCCGCCCCCTGTGTCACGAGTGGCTTGTCTCGGCGTCCTTACTCTCGATACACGAGCCAAGCCAAGTCATTGAAAACGTCACTACGTATATGCACGGCCGCGCCTAGTAGCAGTGCGCATCATTTCTGAGATGAAGTGTAGGTAGAAAAACTATGTCACTCCAAGATCTTAGCGAATTGGAAACTGCGTGCACGGTTGCATGAGCACGCTGAAAAGTTGCTCAATACGCGCTGACGAGCATTACGTCACGCGAAGGCAGCGCTAGTCTAACGCATAATACTAACGCAGGCCTATATGTACATTTTTATGGAGTAATATCTTTTAATATAAAGAAACAAACAATATTTGAATACTAAGAAAAAAAATCGTCGACCGCGTGCAGCAATCAACGGTCGCATGGCCGGGTACATCGAATCGTTCATGTTTTTGCCGCCAGAGGCACCACAGGTCAATTTTCGCGACTTTCAATGAGGAAATAAAAATATAAATCCACCTCCCACGAAAAAAACAGGGTTGGTTTGAGTCAATGCGACGGACAATTTTTCCATCAGTGGAGTCATATCATTTTATGTTCTGGGCAGTTGTCGGTCCCTTTAAGCAAAAGCTGTTGAATGCACGGAAAGTTTTCCTTGAGCCCCGTCAGTGCGATGTCATTCGGCACCAAAGCTACCAAGACAGTCGCTTATCTACAGTTGGCGATGATGTTGAGAGGGCATTTCCGAAGAAGTCATCATTCGTTGTGTTGTAGCTCAGCGCGACACTGAAGAGTAAAGGTTATTTAGTGAAAAGGTAGCTAGTCTCCGTGTATAAAGGCAATTAAATACTGACTATGACTAATTGAGAAGCACTGTATATCGCGCCTCAGCGCGCGTTAGGTGCTCATGGTGGAAATATTCGTCTAACTGCTCGGAAGGTGCCGCTGACCCGGCGTGCAGCCCGCAACAGTACGTACGCGTGCAATAAATACACATGGTTGTATATGTGCACGCTAAAATACCCTTGTAACTCAGGCATTGACTTATGTAACAATGAGATGCCACAGCACATGGTCTACGAACAGCTGAGAACGCACTGGTGCCACTGAAAACACTTGCGGCTCGCGGCAAAAATAACCAGAATCACTCGACAGCACATGCTCGTAGAATACACATACGTGAGTTTCGCTACCTGAAGGTACTTGTCACGCTGGTATCTGCGAATTTTGGGCGAGAAAGACATCCACAACTTAGGGTGAACGCTCAAAAGGACACACGTTTATCATTTTGCTTGCGGCACGACAGACGACGAACCGAAGTCGGAGTATAAGGTGCTAACGGAGGTCTCCGCGAGTTCATGACGCCGCGTAATCTATTTACGAACTTAACGCAGGCGCAATGCACGCTGACGATGCAAGAACACAAGTTGCAAGCTCCTCCCCTTTTTTTCAAAGCACTTTGTGAATACATATGCTTGAGAAAACTCATCGTAGCATGCGGTGGCTCTGTGGTTTAGTGGTTAGCGTGCCTGCTCTCGGTGCGTGTGGTCAGTGGTTCGAATCCTGTGTTGTTTGTATGTGTATGTATGCACTGATGTATGTCTTCTAATTACCCCCAGAGTTAAGTATTAATGAAATCAATCCGTTAAACGCTCTTACAGTGCTGAAAAACGTTTTTTTCAGCCGCTTTGGCCGCCTATTAACAGCATGCCATGCACGCGTAAGCGCTGCAGGCTGTATGACCTAGAATCTTGAAAAAGCCACGTCAAGGCTATTGTGTTTCTATCTCTGGGAGCCCGCTGCGTAGTCACATAACGAATTGACTAGCAGCCCCGTAATTTGAACAGATTTTATGCCTGCAGGCGTGGATTGGAGCGAGTATTCGACTGGCAGTGTCGCGAAACGCTTCCAAACATCACGCCTTCATTAACATCTCCCGTCACGACAGCGGGAAGGTGCTGTTTAATCTCAGTGTTGTAATCGCGAGCGCTCTGCGTGTTTTGGTTGCGTGAATGTGTGCGTGTATGTATTTGTCTTTCTTTTTTCGCGCTTGATTAATTTTATACCAGAGCTATTTCAATGTGCCAGCTTTACTACTCTCTCGGTGGGAGTGCTTTCACTCTATCGCAGACGGAGTACTGTACTCCATGAGAGGGCGTTGGATCACTCTCTCTCTAACGAGAGTAGTTTCACCCCAGAAAAAGGAGTGCCCTACGGGACAAGCCAAAACTCTCGCAAAGGGCGTAAAGGCACTCCCCCTTGTTCGAAGAGTGCACAGTTGGCACCACGACCACTCGAGGCTTCTTAGTGTCGACTACCGCAGCCGTACTCTTTCTGCTTTAATCCTGGGAGCTTTTCCAGTGCAGGGTAGCCTACTGGGCTCAGCCATGGTTAACCTCCCTGCCTTTCTTTAATCTTTATTCTCCCCCCTCCCCCCCCCCCTTCCCCGGGAGCTTTTCGACGAGCCGCGACCACATGACATCATCCCTCGACATACCGGGGGTAGGCGATCGACTTACAGTTAGCGCATCTCTAATCTAACAGCTGCGCTTCCGCCAGCACTAAAACCAAATCGGTCACACCGGCCGTCCAGTGCACCGACTGAGAAAAAAAATATTGGCTGAGGAGTCGTGAAGAAGTTAATCGCATCCTAAAATACTGACAGCCAGTTTAAAGAGGTGGTGGTTATTTCACGGAGCTCTCACCTTTCATAGCGTCTAAGCTTATCCTGTGCAAGCACGGACTGCTTCCGATACGCGTCAGGAAATATCGTTGGCACGTAAGACGGGGACGACACATCCTTGGACAGCGCAGCCCGAACGAAATGTGCAATGCATATCTTCGAGTGCCGAGAGGGCTTACAGTTTGTTCCGTCAACTCTGAAATGTACAGATGCTAGCGGCACAAGAAAAACAAAGGGGCAGAACGCGAGACGGCAGAGGGAGCGGGAATCAAGCTTACTTTTTCCGTCTCACAGCCGTGATCCACTTCCGCCGCTGCCCGATAAAACAGGGACGCCTCGAGAAACTGTGAAACGTCGTTCCTGCAGGACACGACGTGTACGGATAGAATCACACTTGTCTAGAGCAGCGGAGCGCGTGGCTGTCGACGCTGTTGTTGGCCGCAGTTTCTACCTCGCGTTAGCTACAAGCTTCCGTTCATGCTTGAATTATGCGCCAAAGGCCTAGCATGCGGTAGGACCATGTTTGGTATGATTACGGCATAGTTCTTTGCATATTTCTTTAGAAAACAGCAGCTGCAGCGGCCGGCTGGGCGCTTTAGACAAGTGTGATTCCGACTGTACCTGTTTGCACAACCGACTACGCAGCAGTTCATTATTCTGTGGTGCACGCTATGTGCGCTAGCGTCCCACAATACTACGTGCTAGCGGGCGTGGGAGAGCGTTTAGTTCTGCTCGGGCTCTCAACGACTGTCTGCTTTGACGGCCGCCCGGCGGCGCGCCAGTCGCAATGCACAGACTGTATAGAGTGAAAACTCGTTAGGTCGGATTTCACGGGACCAGAAAAAAAATTCGGCATTAACCACATGCCGAATTATCTAAAGTATCAAGAGAACAATAAAAAAGTGTGTATTGTATCAATTCACTTCATTATTTTCTTGATGAATACATATATCCTGTACTTATTTCGCATAACAGAATCGTAAGAGCCGCTATTTTCGTCATCCTGTGACTTCGTTCTCAATGCGACCATGTCACCGGACCCCTGTGTTGAATTACGTACCTTATTACGTACCACGCGCACGTAATCACGCACACATGATGATTGTTTTTTTTTCCGCAGGTAATGACCGGCAACTGATAGTTCGTCTATCACGGCGTAAGAAACGAGTTTTATGCCAGCACACCGACTGCGGCTGAAATATCTTCGTCTTCAACAGCTTCCGCCATGTTTGAGTTGTGTGACATTGCACGCGCATTTCATCGAGTCAAAATGGAGCTTCTGAGAGCCCGTCCCGTTCGTGAACAAAACCGTGGTTACTATGACTGATGAAGATAGCGAAGCGGACCACACCACCTCGTTTCGATTATCTGCGAACGCCGTCTTCGCTCTTTTGCGCCGCACGTTTGTGGCGTTTCGCATTCGGCACACTCCGAGGATCGTCTGAATAAACCGCGTTTCGGCCGAATGTGACGGAATTATTGAGAGTTTGATCCCATTCAACAATGTATATGCTGGCCGCGACTAGGGAACACGTCCGAATTCTCCGATTTTCCAAATTCAAGGGGGTGGAATTAACCGGCTTTTCCTGTATGGGTATAATAGTGTTATGGTCACAAAGCCCTCTAGCGGACTGTTGGTGAAGCTGTCGATGTCCATTGCCATTACTAAAGGGGCACTGCTGCCATATTTAAAGAAATGTGTCAACTTTCGCTGTAGGTGGCACTGCTTGCGTCTTTGTATAAAACCTTATTGTCTATTTATTACAGTAGCGTTGGGAGATGGCAGTGCATCTCTTGGCTGACCTCATAGACATGGCACAAATTAAATCAATATTACTTTTCTTGAAGGTTTCAAACAAAGAAATCCAAAATGCAATTTTCTGCCGAGAGAAGGAGCGTGTGACAGGACCCACAACAAGACTTGGTATTATGATCTCTTTCATGGCTGGTGCAGACAGTTCGAAGCGAAAAAGTGTGCACACAATAATAATGGCTTCGACTCCTGCGAACGATGTAATTATGAATGCAAAAGTAAGTAAATGCTCCACAATTTCCGCAAGGCAAATGTGCCTGCGATCACTTTTTTTGGATAACTTGACACAAGGTCGCTCACCTTTACATTCTTAATTCTTGGATATAAAACTGAATTTTGTTAGGAAAAGTAAAACTAGCGTAACTTGCATAGCGAGAACAGTAGGCAAGGCTGTTTGTTAGCAAACATCGTACAAAATTTGCGTCACTTAAAAATATTACATAACTGTCTTGTAGAGTATAAAATAAAATATATTGAATGAAACAAACAGGGGTATTTCCTCAAAATGCTACACAGGAGCACCGAAATTGGCGCTCAGTACTGAAGCAAAGATCTTTGTGGATCGCATAGTTGCGCATCGTTATCAGATGATACGATTGTACGGCCGTTCTCACTTAAGCAAGTACTTTCTCGAGTCAGCTTGAATTATAGCCTCTAAATAAATGATCGAAAAGCATTAGCCATTTGAAATTGTCTCAATTGTGCACTTTTCTAAACGACATCTGTGGTATATTCATTTATGGCATTTGATGTTTGTCGTCGACGGCTAAAATTCGAACGGATAACACGAAACTCACGACTAAGGAAGCCAGCCATGAACGCTCTTCTCTGGTTTTGCTTTATCAACGCAAGAAAGGCCAGTCATGCGAGGATAATCTGATGTCTGGTATTCACTGTAGGCCATATATGCTGTAACTGGAAGAGAACGAACAATTTTTGATCCTTAAATGTGGAATGTTTGGTGTGATGTTTATTATGCGAGCATACTGCATGATCTGCTAAACGACACCAAAACAACTAAAAAATCAAGGCAGCTTCGCGCTCTTCAATTCAAGCCTGAGGAAAGTGCAGAGCTGGGCAGCCTTCTTCGTTCTTCTTCGGTTTCCTCTTTCTTTCCTCCTCTTTTTATTTCTTGTCCTCTTTTACAGATTTTCCTATGTTTTTTCTTCTCTTTATTTCGATTTGTTTCTATTTTTCTTCCTATTTTCTTCATATCTTTCTCTCTCTTTTTATTTCTGGCTTGCTTCCCTTTTTTAATTTTGATGCGTGGTTTTGCCTGCGCTCGAAGAACAACAGGAAGAAGACTTAGCTTTGCCGCGAGCGCGCTCAATATGCTACAGTTGGTTTTGCTATATGTGGTTTTGCCTGCGTTAATATCATCATCAAGGCTCTCGAAGACTTCTCTTTGGCGCGAGCGCGCGCTAAGATCGGTATGCTATATGCATTTTTGCCCGTGTTACGCCGAGCGACGATGAGAGCATACGATCACAGCCTAAAACAGCCTGGCACCTTAAAGTTCTCCGCTCTTAAAAAAATTGAGGCAGCTTGGCCCCTAGTGGTGCAACACCTGTACGAACTGCGGAGCTCGGCAGCCTTCTTTGCTTCTGAGCGAGAAACAGCGCGCCTAGACGGGACAAAAAGTTACACGAAGCACACAGACGCAGCGCTGTGTCTGTGTGCTTCGTGTAACTTTTTGTCCCGTCTAGGCGCGCTGTATCTCGCTAAGTATGTACCAACTGGCCCGCAAACAATCTGTGTTGCAATTAATATCTTTGCTTCCGTGTGATTTTCTCTTTCTTTCCTCTTCTATTTCTTTCTTGTTCGCTTTTCCAGTTTTTCCTGTGTTTTTTCTCTTGATATCTATTTCTATTTTTCTTTCTATTTTTCTTTCTCTCTCTTTCTGTATTTCTCGCTTGCTTCGCCTTTCAATTTTTGCGTGTGGTTTGTGTTGTCGTGTTTCTCTAACCATAGTAGTAATGTCCGCACTTAATACACCCATCATTGAGTTCGAAGAACGAGAGGAACAAGACTTGCGCGCTCTCAATATGCTACAGCTGGCTATGCTATATGTGGTTTCGCCTGCGTTACGCCAAGGGAGGACTACAGCATATGGTCACAGCATACGAGAGCATACAGCCGCCCGGACCCCTAAAGTGATCCGCACTTAAAAGAAAAGATTCGCAATTACAAAAAAAAGAAAAGCCGGCAGATCCCACGCACTGTGGGAATCGATGTAATGCGAAGCAGCCAAGAAGGAGCAAATCATGCTTTACATGTTAGGACCTGTCATTTATGTTCTTCATACAGTCACGCCGCGCAATATCAATTTTGTTGTATATCAAGCTAGCGAACTCGACGCAAGCGCACCATGAGCGCGGCATGCAAGTCATGTCGCACATGACAAGTCATGATTTCCATATTACCACTTGTCATTTATGTTCGTCATACAGTCACGTGACTCGATATCAAGTTTGGTGTATATCAAGCTAACGAAACGGCCGCGAGCGCGCCATGAGCGCGGCGTGCAAGTCACGTCGCACATGACAGGTCATGATTTCCATATTACCACTTGTCATTTATGTTCGTCATACAGTCACGTGACTCAATACCAAGTTTGGTGTATATCAAGCTAACCAAACGGCCGCGAGCACGCCATGAGCGTGTCATGCAAGTCATGTCG
Organism: Rhipicephalus appendiculatus; assembly: GCA_030522465.1. NCBI lineage: Eukaryota > Metazoa > Arthropoda > Arachnida > Ixodida > Ixodidae > Rhipicephalus > Rhipicephalus appendiculatus. The sequence continues at coordinate 10,631 of JALIZH010016787.1, forward strand.
CACATGACAAGTCATGATTTTCATATTACCACTGGCAATTTATGTTCGTCATACAGTCATCTCAGTCAATACCAAATTTGGTGTATATCAAGCTAACGAAACGGCCGCGAGCACGCCATGATCGTGGCATGCAAGTCATGTCGCATATGACAAGTCATGATTTCCATATTACAACTTGTCATTTATGTTCGTCATACAGTCACCTAACTCAATCCCAAATTTGGTGTATATCAAGCTAACGAAACGGCCGGGAGCGCGCCATGAGCGCGGCATGCAAGTCATGTCGCACATGACAAGTCATGATTTCCATATTACCACTTGTCATTTATGTTCGTTATACAGTCACGTCGCTCAATAACAAGTTTGGTGTATATCAATCTAACTAAACGGCCGCGAGCACGCCATGAGCGTGTCATGGAAGTCATGTCGCACATGACAAGTCATGATTTTCATATTACCACTGGCCATTTATGTTCGTCATACAGTCATCTCAGTCAATACCAAATTTGGTGTATATCAAGCTAACGAAACGGCCGCGAGGGCGCCATGAGCGTGGCATGTAAATCATACTTTTCATGACAAGTTAGTCATGATTTTCATGATATGACCAGCCATTTATTTTCGCCGTGCGGTCATGTTAGACCATTCCAAATTTGGTATAAATCCCATTAAGGATACGACCAAGAGAGCACAAAGTCGTAGGCGGCTAGATAGATAGGTAGATACGCTCAAACTCGCCGAAGTTCGCTAAGAAATGCTTCGCATTAAAAAAAAGATATCCGGCAGATCCTACGCATTGTGGGAAGCGATGTAATGCGAAGCAGCCAGCAAGCACTCAAATCATGCTGTACATAATATACATGTCATGATTTGATTTTCATATTACCACTTATGTATTTATGTTCGTCATACAGTCACGTCACGCAATACCAAACTTGGTGTATATCAAGCTAGCGAAACGGCCGTCAGCGCACCATGAGCGTGGCATGGAAATCATGTTGTACGTAACACGGTCTTCATAATTTTCATATTACGACCTGTCATTTATGTTGGTCATGCAGAAATGTCTCATCATACCATCGTTTGGATATATGAAGTTAAGGAAGCGGCCGCAGGAGCACCATGGCCATGGCGTGTAAATCATACCGTTCATGACAACAGTTAGTGAAAATTTTCATGATATGACCAGTCATTCATGTTCTTCATAAAGTCATGTTTTGCTATACAAATTTTGGTATAAATACCAATAACGATACGGTCTGGAGAGTACAAAGTCATAGGCGGCTAGATAGATAGATAGATAGATAGATAGATAGATAGATAGATAGATAGATAGATAGATAGATAGATAGATAGATAGATAGATAGATACGCTCAAAGTCGCCGAAGTTCGCTGAGAAATGAGTCGAATTTAAAAGCATTATTACAATTTCATATTGGATATAAGTTGTGGAGAGTGCAGTATAGCGTTAGTCTAGCGTGAAACAAGGCCGACGTGTGCTCTCCCTGACATTGTGGCGAGACTGCAAAAACATAGGATAGGTGAAAGATAAGGAAAAAAATCACCGCATCTCCACGAAGTGAACGATCATGAGTGGGTGAAGCAGGGGGGATCGTTCAGTGTTACCGTTAATCACCCGTGACATTGCCCACTCACGCATCTAAATTACTGACAAAGCGGTGTACAGTTATATGCAATGTTTATTGGTCATAAATGGTATGCCTTGTTGAGTTTTGCATTTCGTTTTGCCTTCATTATTACTGCTTTGTGGTCCGTGAATTGTATAGCCAATGTTTCTTCGATCGGATGTAGCCTGAAGTTGGCTACAACCCCCTGTTGGTTGTTGGTTGTTTCCAGTCATACGAAATGCAGCGTAGAGCGCATCAAGACGTGATATACTGCACAAGCCGTTTTTGCTATTTAGCCCCCGCTTCCCGAGCTCTCGCCTGCGGGGTAGCAGCTTGTTGTCGGCGTTACCGTTGAGCCGCCGCTTCCCGCGCCCTCAACTCCGAGTCCACTTGGCGTTTTTGCCGTTTTGCCGCCGCTTGCCGAGCTGTCGCCCCCGGGGTAGCAGCTTGTTGTCGGCGTTGCCGTTGAGACGCCGCTTCCCGCGCCTTACGTTTGTTTTCATCCATGGCAGAAAGAGAATGTTCCATGGTCGTCTTCGTCATCGAGTACCTTGCACATGCTAACGCGCTTATTCTTCATCGTCATCAGCGTCAGCGACATCGTCACGGCGTACTGAGGGTACCTTCGTAGGTTCGTAGCAGCGCCCCTCTCCCCTAATATGTCAATGTATGGGGCAGATTTTGCTCTCCCCCCCTCTTAGTGACTAAGGGTTCGCCCCCCCCTATAGTCAATCTATGGAGCAGATTTTGCGCCTCCCTTCTTAGGTGACTAGGGTGGGCGCCCCCCCTGCCCCCCCTCGTGCGCACGCCTATGAGCATAGCTGTGACATCGGTTAACCTAAATCAAGCATTATTTCTTGTGTACGGCGTCCACACAAGAAGCGATGAGCATCGATGTGACGCTCTTCCAGCAAACGCCTCCGGTCACCGATGGCCGCCGGTCACACTAGCCGGCACTTCTCTGGCTCATACAAGAATACAGATTTGTCAATTCGTAAGCCTTACTGAACCAATACAGTGGAACCCCGGTGATACGATCACGGCTCGTACGAATTTCGGGGTGATACGAATTTTTCTGTGGTACCGGCCAAGGCCCATTAGCCTCCAATGTAATGGAGTGCGGTTGTTGCGAACCGATTTACACCCCGCGACGTTTGATACGAACGTAAGCTACCATGCAGGTACGAACAGGCACTGCCCGCGCTGTCGTGGAAGACAAGGCACGGCAACCCTATAGCGCGGGCACGCACGCGCACCTGCCCACACTCCGATTTGCACGGCAGGCTCTCGAATTTCGAGAAAACCTCCCAATTGTGCAGGCACAGATCTCCCGAAAAACATCGCCGACCCCACCGCGATAAGAAAGTAACAACAAATGCCAGCGGTTCTCAAAATTTCTGGTCTTCAACAATCGCGTGCAAAGCGTTTCTTAGGTCACTTTCGGTGTAGTGCTCTGCTGTCATGTTAAAAAACGCACTATGACCTGGAAGGGGCTAAGCTGTCATGGGTCACAACACATCTGGTTGGCTAATTACACACGCGCGCACGCGTTGTATATTTACAAGTACGTACGATCGTTGACATCTAAAAACTTCATGGGCAATGACTCAGAGCTGTTCATGACGTTGCTGAGAAACAATAAACGAAAACGTGCGCCAGCTTTCTGTTGTCGCATGCCAATTTTCCATGTTTTCTGGTGATACGAATTTCGGATGATACGAATATTTTTGGTGGTCCCGTGAGATTCGTATCACCGGGATTTCACTTTAGCAGGACATATTTTTCCCGCACATTGCATTCGTTTTTTGGCCAAGCCGTTATGTAGTTGTACTTAACGATAGAGCTACACGGATCAGTGCCCTGGCACGGCCGCGCTCTACGTTGCGCGAAAAAACATCCCAGCTTAGAGGAGGAGGAAAAAACCTTTATTGGAACTGGCGATTCCAGAGAGCCCTTATCCCCACCGGGCTGGTCGACATCCCTAGTCGGGACGTCATTAGTCGAAGCCGCCGCCCGAGCCCGCTGGACCAGAGAGCGCTGTGCCTCTAGTTCTGAGCTATTGAGCAGGGTCGCCTCCCAGTCCTGTTTGGTGGGGTTGGGGATTGGGGTTAATTTTGGGTTCAGTTGGCAGGCCCAGACCATATGGTAAGTGTCGGCCACTTCACCACAGTACTGGCACTGCCCACTTATTTTCGGGTCGTAATGTTTCCGTACGGCTGGACAGAGGAGCGTGTTTGTCTGTAGGCGCCGCTGGACACGCTCCTCCGTTTTCGAGAGTCCCTTCGCTGGTGCGGGATACAAGCGGCGTTGTTCAGTGTAGTAGTCTCTGATTTCTCGGAACCGTGTTAAAGGTGTGGGAGGTTCAGGCCTATCAGGGCAACGGGGGGTCTCCCGGGAAGTAAGCGCGCGGGCCGCTGCATGTGCAGCCTCATTACCCCGCAGACCCTGATGTCCTGGAGTCCATATAAGACGTTTTGGGGTGGGTTCGCGGTCCCTGATACTCAATTTCAATAGTCTATTAGCCAGTGAAGAGATTTCCCCTGCCAGATAGCTCTCGTAGGCTCTTCGAGAGTCTGTAACTATTTGTTTTGATTTAGGATGGGACACCGCCAATGCGATGGCTACCTCCTCCGCCTGATTTGAGTTTGTGGCTTTGAAAGTGAGGCCGTCCACCTGTGTTCCTTGATGTACCACCGCCGCCATGTAGTAACCCCTGGGCGACGGTCCGGCCACGTCGACGTAATAGACCCCACTACGGGAGCCAAGCCGTTTTTCGAGCGCCTCAGCACGCGCTTGCCTTCTACCCTCGGGCGCCTCCCTAGTCATATTACGGGGAAGCGGGGACACCCAGAGTTTGGTTCTCTAAAGTTCAGTGATACGCTCCGCGTGTTCAGGTTTCGCATTCGTGTCTAATCAATAGGCGGTCCAGTAGGCGCCGACCGGGGGCCGTCGGCTTAAGACGCGTATACTGATTTATGAGATGTGCTTCTATTAGCTCCTGTATCGACACGAATCATCTGCGCTTGTTTGTCTTGCCTTTCTTCGTGTCTCGTCCCACTGCGCACTTCAGCCATAAGGAATCCTCGGCTCATGCCGCCCTTTCGAAAGAGCGAGAAAGGGATATAAAACTTGGCAGTAACAGCCGGTTGATATTTTTTTTAGTTACGTTGTGAATCGTAACAGATATTTAGCGCTGTTGCCATTATCGACATGCAATTCGTTACTGGCAACTGTTTTCTGATGTCTAATAAATATGGAAATTTTAGTACGAGGTGAAGATCGTGTCTCTCTCGAGTATGTGACATACAACGCTGAAGTTAAACCGTGTGTTAGTGTCTTGACTAGTCGTTCAGCGAAACGCAAGACATGTTTCAGCGTGGCGTAGTTGTAAAGTACTCGGCTCGGTGACCCCGTGGGACTGCCCGTGGCCGAAGGTTTCTTTTTTTTTTTGCACTGATGCTTTCTTCATTGTTTTCTATGCAATTATATTTATGTATGGCCGCTAAGCACGTTTGTCTTGACGGTTTAGAGCCGTTTTGCGCTCCGTTGGTTTCCCGCATCCATCACACTTCTGCATCCATCTTACGCCAGCATACACCATATTCCAGCACCATAATCCACAATAATGGTGGATGGTGGCATCCACCATTCTTATGGTGGACAGATTTTCAATAGTGTAATTCTTTATTCGGAGTTGTGATTGGTTATAAATTGCACTTACAGTTAGCACAACTGAATTTACTTGCAGAAAAACAACGCAAGTCATCTGAAAAAAAACTGTTGAGCAGAGTAACCATCATTGCATGACGTGGGCGCATGTGTTTACTCGTCCTATGTGGCATTCGTGTGTCACGTGTATTTTACACTCAGATTATAAGCAAGCAACACTGTTATCAATGTTTGTGCAGCTCCTGTGTGTGTGGAAAAATTATATCCCCGCTGGTGGTGGTTATATTGAAAGGAAAACCAGGAACACCAGCGACATCTACTACATGGAAATGTAAGTATGTACAGTGCCCTCAACGTAATTTAGGGAGCGAAAAATAATTTTATTTTATGGCTGTCTGACGTGGCGGCAAGGATAGATATAAGCATGAGTGTTCCTTTTGAATACAAAGAGAACAGTTGTGTTGGCGTTGCTTCTTGTGTCACAAATAATTTTACGATGTGATAAATAGAGCAAGTCATTTGTGGTACGCGATTTAGTTGTGCCTTGTTATCGTCGTATGGCAGGACCTTAAACGCCACTGTAAGTAACGACTGTAAAAAGAAAATTGTCCTACTTGAATTCAACTGATGATATATTTCCTCGTGATCGACCAATCTGTCACATCTTCTTTCCTTGAAGGTGCCCTGCGTCCAAAATATACCAGCAGTGGTTTGCATTAGAACGCGTTACCTATATTGTCCTGAGTTGAATGAAAACGAATTTGGAAGGGAGATTCGGGCAATGAAAATTTTATCAAACCTGCCAAGTGAAAATGATTGCAGGTTGCAGATATTCACATAACTTTTTGCACTTTACTCACCGAATCACGTGTCACGAAGGTTTGAATGAAAAAAAATCTGGCTTAAATGTTGCGGGGCTGAAAAATGTCTGCGCACTCTCCCCACCGTAAGCCACTGCCGCACATTTTTAATATTGTTGCCACCGTATGAGCCACTACGCCGACAGCTGAAAACTTGAGATATTGCCGGTTTGTGGAAAGTAAAGTGCAATCAGTCATTCAGCTATAGAGAAATAATTTTCCCTGGTGCAGAAATTGCAAAGGGTGGTATATGGATGAAGATGGCGCTAGCTTTGTGTAGGGCATTCAATAATTGGTCAGCGTATTTTGTCAGTTGTATAAAATGAAATTGCAATGTACGGATATGTGACTTTCTGTATATTTAACAAATGCAAAACATACTGATTTTGAATGAAGAAAAAGTGCTTGAACTGGACGGAGAAAGAAGACACGAACACAGCGCCGTGTTTGTGTATTTTCGTCTCCGTCCTGTTCAAGCGCTGTTTATTTATTCAAAATCAGTATGTACCGACCAGTCCAATTGAAGACGCTAATGCAAAGCTTGTTTAAAAAATATTAAATTCTTCATATTAAGTCCAGGATCATCCACTCTTCGAGTGAACATGGCTCGGCGTGGCCACGCTTCGCGGAGCGCCAGTGCATTCGGCGTGGCCGCACGTCGAAGAGAAGGGGCCAGGCCCACAGGGGTGCTTGGCGTTCTCTGCTACTGCTCTGGAGCACGTCCCTTTTGCTTTGCTGTGAAATACAGCTAGAGCGGCGCGTCTCTGTGCGCGTGCGCCGCTTCGGTCAAATGCGCCGCCGCGACACGCGAAAAAGTAGCAGTAAATGTCTTTCGCATGACTACTGGATAAGGTTCAAAAAATATAGTGGTTAATTTACTAAACCTCGGTTATATTAGTCCGCGACCAATATTACAGAGTAGTGTATGGGCGTAGCGGTACTTATTTTTAATTTTACTACAGTGTTTTTACAGTAGATAGGCAGCATAAGCCAATAGTGTACAGGACTTGCCCACATTATGTAGTACTAGTACTATGGCGCAATGTATCTCTCAGCCTCTCTAACAAAGACCGTAACCGCTTCCTCATGAAGACGGATTTAAACATTTTTCATTCCTGCATTCCGTATCGATTTTAACTTTATATTACAGCTTAAGGCCCTGCTTTCTTGCAATAGTGTTTTCCGTAATTTTACACAACCCGATGCTCCTTAGGAGAGCGCCAACACTGCTTCTAGATGTCCAGTAAAGCTGCCATAAAAGGCTTTAAATCGATGCAAGTGAAACATAGCGACATCACTACATATGCGCTTCAATTGCTCTTCACCAACGGCGAAATCCTTGATATCGCCGTAAGTGGGTGTCTGCGTGAGATATTTACATTTTTGCAACCTTGTGTTTTTCAGATGACATGCACAATTGCGTAAATTGTATGTGACCGTAGTAGCAGTTCTTGGACATGCACCCTCCAATTGAAGAAATTTGCCATTCACTTTGAAGTCGGCGCTGAAACTGTCTATTGCGTTATTTCAATGACAAATACAATAATAAATTTATCTTCGGAGGCTACAATTTACACCTGCAGTTTACTTGAAAAGTACAAAAATGCTATCGCAAAAATATATGTGCTGTAGTGAAGAGGAATGTCCAGCGCTGCAGCCGCATCGACAGCTTCGTGCGAGGCACGAGCTGGAGCTGCCTGGCCTGTTTTGCTGCTGCAACGCTGCCCGCGCCCGTCCAGTTCTTGCAGCTACCGTTCCGACGCCACTGCCGCTTTTAGCCCAGTGTTCGCATTATATTTTTGGTGGAGGTTGCTGCGGTTTCCCCGGCTCTGGAATTGCGTAGCCGAATATATAGTATGCATGTCATTATTTACATGTTAGAACCTGTCATTTGTGTTCATCATACAGTCACGTCGCGCAATACAAATGTTGGTGTATATCAAGCTAGCGAACTGGACGCAAGTGCACCATGAGCGTGGCATGTGAATGGCATTGTAGATGGCATGCATGCGAAGATTTTTATGTTACCACCTGCCACTTATGGGGAGACGTGGGTCTTAAAAAATGGTTTTTTTAAAAGTTGGGTGAATGGCATGAAATTTAGCACACTTATTCAGTATTTTGCGCAGATTTGAAATCTCTCAGTAGATTTTTAATAGCTGCGTTAGAACAAAAGGTATGCAATTTCTTACACATTTTTAAGCATATTTGTTACGGGTATTTTTGGCAACTTTGCTTTGTCAAACACAAGAACAAAGTATGTGTCAAGATTGCCAGAAAGCTGGTCTAGCCGGTGATGCTATTTATTTTCTTATAATGTTGTTCACCAAATTAAAATTGTGGATGATCAGAAATAGTATGGAGCAAAAAAAATTTCACTCATATTTTGCGTTGATTTACTTTGCATTGAAAGTTCATTGAAAACAATCAGATTAGCATCACCGGCTAGACTATCTCTCTGACAGTCTTGCCACATACTTTGTTTTTGTGTTTAACAAAGCAAAGTTGTGGAAAATCCCCGTAAGAAATATGCTTTTACAAATGGACACATCGTTTGTTCTAATGCAGCTACCAAAAAATCTAATTAGAAGTTTGGAATCTCCAGAAAAAGTTGAACAACTTTGTTAAATTTCATTCAGTTCACCTGACTAATAAAACAAATAAAACAAAGACCCGCCTCTCCCCTTATGTTCCGCTTAATTTTTTTACCCCAAATCGCAGCGAGACGCGAGACCAATCTGCCTCCGTTTCGCATGCGTTCGTATTCTCGCGCTTTGCGCATCGCGCAGACGCCGACCGCGTCCTTAAATTGACGGACTCTTTGTCAATTCCAAAGTGTGTTCCTTGAACGCCTGTGCCCACCGAGACAGGGTCGGACAGAATGGAACATGATGCACGCGTCTCCCTCCTTGCGTGATAGAGACGCCTGGCGGAGCGACGCTACGCAAGCAAAGCGCGAGCGCTGTAGAGTCCAACGCGACCGGCGTCAGTTTGCGCGCCCCAGCGCCCACCTGGCACTGTGCCAATGCACGGCTGCGGCGACGGACGGACGGACGGACGACCGGCATGAGACATTAAAGGCTTTCACCTTAAAAATTTGGTGTATATCAAGCTAGCGAAACGGCCACGAGAGTGTCATGAGCATGGCATGCAAGTCATGTTGCACATGACGTGTCATGATTTCCATATAACCACTTGCCATTTATGCTCGTCATACAATGACGTCGCTCAATAACAAATTTGGTGTATATCAAGCTAGCGAAGCGGCCGCGGGAGTATCCATGAGCGGAGCATGCAAGTCACGTTGCACATGACATATCACGATTACCATACTACCA
>JALIZH010016788.1:0-74299 GCA_030522465.1 Rhipicephalus appendiculatus
GGTTGTCGCCGAATGCCCCTCGCCCGCGACCTGGTGAGCGACCACTGTAAATCGAGACCTTCGTCGCGAACCTTCGCAATGTCGAGCATCGATGGCATGATCTCAGTTCGTCGACGCCTGCTCGTTATAGGTCACCAACACCAACCACAGCCTTTTCACGCGTCGCTCCGAGACGCCACACGCCCAGTCCTGCAGGTCGGGAAAACTGAGCTCAGGGGACCTCCCGAGGCGAGGCCACTGACGCTGAGAACACAGAATATTCTCTATTACAACGACATCGGCGAAAGAAAAGAGGCACATAGACGCAGTCAGATGGGGCACCAAAAGTGGCTACGTCAAATATTACTGTAACCGTGGACGACGAAGAAGGGACGGCGATAATCGATACTGGAGCACGTGCTTCAGTTATGAGCCTGGACCTTCCTGCAAGCTTAAGAAGATTTCTCTCAAGTGGACTGGGTCGCTGATTCGCACGGTAGGAGGTCATGTCCTTACTACGGCAGTCAGATGCATAGTGCGAGTAAAGATTCACCGGTTTACGTATCTCGGAGATTTCATTATACTGCCGAGTTGCTCGAGGGACCTGATTCTCGGAATGGACTTTCTGCAGGCTAACGGAGCTGCGATTTACTGGGAAGAGTCGCAGGTAACGTTTTCCACGGCGCACACCTTATCGGACAGCATTGACGACAGTTATGTCAATGCCTTCAGGGTTGTCGACGACAACGTGAAGTTACCGCCGAAGAGTTGCGTAATCATCCTGGTAACCTGCGACGTATTCGACGAAGTCGACGACTGTGAAGGCATTGCCGAGGTAAAAAATTGAAGGGCACTTCGTACATTCCAAAGTGCGTCCCGGCGAAAGCTTGTGGCCATTCGACTATGCCATGCCTTTTTTTCTTTTACGCTCTCACTGGGATGGCACACAAACGAAATGTTTGCGTGTTTTCTTTTTTAATTTTTTTTAGCGCGAATCACAGTGAGACGCGAGAGTAATCTGCCTCCGTTCGCATACGTTCGTATTTTCTCGCGCTTTGCGCATCGTGCAAACGCCATCCACGCTCCAGCGCTTAAATTGACGGACACTTTGTAAATTCCAAGGTGTGTTCCGCGAACGCCTGTGTCCATTGAGACGGGGTCTGTCAGAATGAAACGCGACGCGCGCGTCTCCCTCCTTGCATGATTGGAAACGCTGGTCACAACGACGCTACGCAAGCAAAGCGCGAGCGCTGTAGAGTCCGACGCGACCGGCGTCCGTTTGCGCACCCCGACGGCCACCTGGCACCGTGCCAGGACTCGGACGGAGGGAACAACGGACGGGACGGACACGGACGGACGAACGGATGGACGAACGGATGGACGGACGGACACGGACGGATGGATGGACGGACGGACACGGACGGACGGACGAACGGACGGACGGACGGACGGACGGACACGGATGGGCGGCCGGGTGGACGGACGGGCGGACGGACGTGAGCATGAGACATTAAAGGCTTTCGCCTTAAAACTATGCTGGCTTTCTCTAGATTTCTGGTTTGCTGCGATGCGATTTCGCTCTTTTAAGGCGCGATAGGTGAAAATGATCTCGCGGACACATTTTCACAAATATTCTACGTGGACGGATGGGCACGGATAGACGGACGGACGGACACGGATGGACACACGGACACGGACACGGACGGACGGACGGACGGACGGTTGGATGGACGGACGGACACGGACTGGATGGACGGACGGACGTGAGTATGAGACGTTAAAGGCATTCGCCTTAATATTAGAGGCGAAGCACCTTAGGACCTAGCTTTGTCGTCGGCTCTCACTGTCTGCTGCCACGGTATATAGAAAACCATCGCTATAGTCGAAATATATGTGTGTATGTTAGCGATTTCAATTACGATGATAAAATCTCATATAAAAATTATATGCAGCACTCAAAACACATTTGAAATATCTTAATAAAAATGAAATCCAATAATAATTAAAGGAACTATGTTTCCGAAATCAACAAGTCTGCATATCACAATTCTGAAGGATGTGTGTTGCTGATGATAGCGGACGGGCGGCAACAAGGAGAGGAGAAGGAAGAAGTTAGCACGAGCTGTAGAATAAAATGATGGAGGTCTTGGTATAGGCTCGGGTCTTTTTACGCGACATTATTTCTGGTGCCGAAACCCCCCGGCCATCGCCCTTCCAAGACTTCCAGCTTCCATGGCATCGTTGGAGCGGCTTCGCAAGAACCGTGGCGTCGTCAGGGCCAGCGTCACACGAACCATTACGCTCCTGACCGACGAACTTCAGGCCACGGCTCCCGATGCCGCTCAAGTTGATTCTCACGTTACATACCTGACTCAGAAGAACGTCGAGCTCGGCAAACTCAACAAGGAAATCCTCGACGCCACGGACGATGACGCTTACGACGAAGAGCTCGAGGTCGCGGAAGAATACGACCGGAAGGTGTCCTACGCCGTGTCTCGAGCGCGCTTCTTCCTTCGCGAACACGCCAACACAGCGACGGGAACGAGGACTTCAAGGCCCGAGGCTACGTTACCGAACGCCGACGTCGCTGGTGCCGGCAGCTCAGCGCATAACGAGGTCAGTGACGCTGCACCTCGTGTAACAGAGGTGACACCCAGTCCAGCAACCGTGCCGCGTCATCGCACAGTGGTCCTGCCGAAACTTCAGATACCTACATTTTCCGGCGCACTTCGCGATTGGCAGACCTTCTGGGACCACTTCAGTGCCACGATTCATCTGAACGAAGAACTTTTGCAGATTGAAAAGTTCAAGTACCTGCAGTCGTATTTGAGTGGAGCAGCCAAGAGAGCCATCGAAGGCATTCGAATGACCGAAGATAACTACAGCATCGCTATCCAGACTTTAACGGAGCGATTTGGTCGACGCGACTTGCTTATAAACGAGCACGTTGACCACCTGCTCGCCTTGGCACTGGTCAAGTCTTCAGCCGATGTTGAAAAACTTCGCCTGCTCTACGACAAGGTCCAGTTCCGAGTCTCTGCACTGACCGGTTTGGGCTTCTCACCCGACCAATACAACGTTGTCCTCAACCGCGTCCTAATGAAGTGCCTGCCCAACGATCTGGCTATACTCTATCACCAGAAGGTCAAGGATGGCGCCGCAGGATATGTCCGGCATCGCGACCCCTGAAGAAAGAGCTCGCCAGGCTGCAGAAATACGTTTCCTGCGCATTCAGATCGAGATTAGAGAGGAAGGCGGGTCAGGACGAACGGCGTCAGCTTTCTCGCGTTTGCTACTTGAAGACGTCGAGCCTCCGCCAGAACCAGTGGGACATCTGCCAACGGCGTCCGCACTCGCTGCCGAATCTGCTGCAGTTACGGGAGAAGCTTGCCGCTTGTGCAACGATTCTCGTCACACCATCGAGGAATGCAACGTCCAGCTCTCGGCGGATGAAAAACGGGCTCGCTTGCACAATGCTCGATGCTGCTACCGCTGCGGCAGGAGCAACCACATGGCACGTTTTTATCGACGTGCGCGCAGCATCATGTGCAGCAAGTGCCATCGGCGACATTTGACCATCCTCGGTGAGTTGTTCAAGCCAGCTGCACCGACCCGTGCAAACGCGACGACAGTAAATCAGGACGAGCCACGTATCCCCGGGCGAGGCACGAACACGCCTCCAGTGACATCTGTCCCAAGCGGCCTCAGTGGAATCAACGCAGTCCTTCTCCAGACAGGGACGTGTCTGGATTGAGTGCGGGTCACGAAGGCGTCTCGTACGCATTCTCCTCGACAGCGGCAGCCAGCGCACATTTATTCGAGCGGATCTCTCAAGGGACCTCAGATGCCCGGTTATCGGAAACGAGGAACTCTCTCTGGTTACGTTAGGTCATTCGAAGCCCCGCCAAGTAATTCGCAGTCGACGGGTAGCTTTGACTCTTCGAGGGCGACGTAGGGATACAAGGGTAACCGTGGAGGCCTTGGAGGTACCTGAAGTATGTACGGTAACAAGCCCGCCGATCTGCAGTAAAGTATTGGAGAAACTGTGCGAGAAGAACTATGACGTTGCAGACAACTTTGATCCTTACACATGGCACCAACAGGAAATAAGCGTGTTACTTGGGTCTGACGTCTACTAGAAGGTAGCCACTTGGAAGTATAGATCGCTTGTCCAGTGATCTAACGGCCGTGGAAACCAAGTTCGGATGGACTGTTCAGGGAAGAATGGAATTGCCAGGAAGTTTACCTACTAGCGCTTCATTCCTGAGCTGCAGCACGACTTCCCTTCCTGACTGCGATGCTTCTGCGATGCGGCGTCTCGACGTCATCGGAGTGAAGCCCTCTATCGAGAGAAAGGACAAGGCTCTGCCAGAACTTCCGGCATTTGAAGTGAGCACCGTCAATTTTTATGGGCAGACCCAAGCGCCGCTCAAGATGCAAGTTCCAGAGATACCTGCAGGTAGCGACAATCGAAGATTAGCTGAGGGCCGGCTGCAAGCCCAATTCAATGGTGTGAAAGAAGAACCCGAACTCCTAGAGCAGGATGACACGGCTGTTAGAGCGTTACATTAACGAAGAGCACGCAGATCGAGTTGAACAACTACTGCCAAGGGAGATTGTGTATCATATTCCCCATCACTCAGTCATCCGCCGATATGCCGTTACAAAGCTCCGTGCGGTGTTCGACGTTTCACCGCACGCGCTTCGTCAACCCTGTCGGAAGGATGTCCTGCTCCAGGGTACAAAGCTCGACGCTGATGTTGTGCAGCTACTCATCGTCGTCCGGTGTCAACCAGTCGTCAAATGGAAGTTCGTGGGTGATAGAACTCCTTGGTGGAGAGGAACGTCAGGACGCGTCATCCGATTGACAAGAAAGACATTGAGGTGGTCACTTTGGCGCAACCATCTCAGCGCCGAGGGCCTCACTACTGTGATCTTCGAAGTACAAGTGGTCGTCAACAGCGGAACCTCCTTTGCACCATGACAGCAGCTCTGATGAACTGCAACCACTCGATCGCACTTCTTGCTCGGAAAACACGCCGTATTCTTTCTGCAAAGAGCAACTCGTTCGATTGCAAAGCATTTACAAGAGAGGACCTGCCACACGTGCTATCATGAGCGTCTCAATGTGGAGCTACGGATCCGATGGAAGCGGTACTTGCCGCGCACAATGGGCCTGTTCGTGAACTGCCTCGGTTACGTGCTGGTGATGATGTGCTTGTGTATGACTACAGCGCGCGTCAAGGGCTACGATAGATGAACAGAGTTATTTCAGTGCACCCAGGAAAGAACGGTATTGCCCGCATCTCTACAGTGCGACTTGTTTCTGGACATACAATCAAAAGACCCATTCAGAAGGTGTACATTCTGGAGGCAAGCCAGCGAGAATGAACTGCCTAGCGATCGCCTTGGGCCCCTTGGGAATATGTTGCTGATGATAGCGGACGGGCGGCAACAAGGAGAGGAGAAGGAAGAAGTTAGCACGAGCTCTAGAATAAAATGATGGACGTCTTGGTATAGGCTCGGGTCTTTTTACGCGACAATGTGCACAGCGGTATGACTGGAAAAATTACACCATCTCCCGCTAAAGGGAACCATGTGTAGATGTGAAGCAGCGGGCGCTAACACTTACACTGGCGGTGGCGTTGACGCTGGCGCTCATCGCAGCGTTGCGCAGGAGAGAAAACTGGGGAGGCGCAAAGCACGGAGTGATGGAGCGGTGTTTCCTACTGGAACATGCCAATCGCTGCTAATGGGCAATGAGAGACAGAAGTCTGCGACTGGACACAGAGACCCGCAGTCCGCTTTTAGTTAACGCGCACGTTGCGAATTTTTATTGTTCAACAACGCACAGGCAGAAATCTCCCACCGGCACCACCTTGCAGGTCAAGATCCACCGCCATATATACGGGGTGGCCAGTGAACGGTTGTGCAGCGCGAGCAGTCGGTTTTTTCAATCAAGAAACTCGCTAGCAGACGCTGCCTGCGTCGGCGTCGCGAGGTGAGAGAGGGGGGGAGCGTAGGAGAGGAGAGTGAGGGGGGGGGACGCGCATGCGCAGTGGGGAGTGTGGGCGCCGCGGGCAGGGATGCCTAGAGGAGAGAGGGGGGACGCGCATGCGCAGTGGGAGTGTGGACGCCGTGGGCAGGGATGCCTAGAGGAGAGAGGGGGTGGGGAGAGAGGAGGGGAGGCGCATGCGCAGTGAGGGTGTGGTTGCCGCGGGGAGGGATGCCTAGATGGGAGAGAGAGGGGGAGAGGAGGTTTTTATTAATTTTTTTTAAAAGGGTTTGCGCATGCGCAGTAACGGTGGTCACGAGGCACACCACCACCACCGGATTAAGCTTCGCCATAAGATGCTTGACATCTAATAACGAACAACCACTCGAGGAACATGCATACACCTTGTCTTTTCCAACTTCGTTCGATGAACCATTGTCTCTCCATTTCACAGACCACAAAGCAGTCATAATGAAGGGAAAACGGAATCCAGAACTCAAGACGATATTCGAAATATAACAAGATGATTAAAATAGAGGAGCATTAAAGGGGAACCAAATACATACATTTGTATATACTATATACACTTTGTGTCACTCAATTTACATTCGCAGTGGCAACGCGCGGGTGACATACGGTGACATAGCGGTACAATACCCAGTGCTTCGCCACTCGTCATGATTCACAGTAGTGGAGATGCGATGATTTTTTCGAACAACTCAACACTGCTGCATGATACGTGTATGTGTACGATTAGTTTTCTTCTATTGCTCAAACGGAATATCTTCATAGCCCGAGGCCTTGTTCTACTACAGAAGAAACGCTCGCAAGTTCTGCTGACCAACTTCAGTAATGAATTTCAGCACATACCTCAAGGCACTGCTGTCGCCTTTCTCAGCGATATCGCCGACTTCTCCGACATCGGCACGCTGGAGGTGAGTTCAGTGCATGCAACTTGTGCTCACCTAGTCATTCGCACTCACGTTAATGATGATTTGTTAGATCTTCAAATGGAGTGGCCGCTAAGCCTTGTTAGAGAATTATCGGGTTGCTTCTCCAGAGCATCGAAAGTTCAACGTGAATATTGTCGCCAGGCTAACAGATGCTAGAAGACACGACACAGGGGCGGGTATACTAAACAGGAGCGTTTACTCTAGAAAACGGCTGACACCCAAAAGCGCTCGCACACCAATTAGCTTCGTTGTTCTCTTTTAAGAGGCTGACCGCTACAGTTGCCAGCCTAGTTCGCGTGAATACAACAAAATTGGTCAAGGCGGATATGAGTGGATGAGGAACATGAAACATGACATCCCGGTCGCGTGTGTCCCGAAACCCTTTCTCACAGACATGTGTGGCTAATGCCCGCATACCACGGCCCAACGAATGCGGGTATGCGTGCTCAAGGAATGTGAGTATGCGTGACAGGTGATTCACAGTCTATATCAACCTAGCACCGCAAATGTAGACACTGAAAACTCTGCAAGACACTTCGCGTGCAATACACAATAAACAAGAAAAAGAAATTACGATTGCTTTACTTGGCGATCCTAATATAGCAGACAAACGCTACAAAACTTGCTGCAGCAACGGCCTTTAGGACCCACCAACACGGTACAGATCGTGAATAAATGTATTACATCAACGGGTACCAAACATCATTTGTAGCGGTGGTGCTTCTCTAGTGTTAACTGCGCTTGCCGTTCTGGGAATCTGCTTTCTGATTTTTAACAATGTAATAAGCTTTACACATCTTCTCCTGTGACTCGGTAAGCTACTCTAGCGTTGCTGGGATCCAAAGACGTGTAGTAGTAGTAGTAATAGACTTTTATTTCAGCCACAAACTAAAGGCCGAGCATTTCGACCGCCTGCGCGACCAGTCGACGCTGTTCTTCTTCCCCTTCGGCGCCGATCCAGTCCAGCCAGGTGGTGATGGAAAGGGAGGGGGGAGGGTAAAAGCTGGATTGCTGAGCAGTTGGGCAGTAGAAAAAGGCAGTGTGACAGGTTGGCATATGTGGAGGGGCAATTGGGACAGCAGGGATCAGATCTATATTTATAGAGAAAAAGGCGAGAGGGGGTGATCAGGCAATTCAGTTGTATGTGCGGCAAAATTCTGGCCTCTAGCACAGTGAGTGATGGATGAGGGGGAGGGTAGAGACGCTTGTCGAGTCTGAGCTGGAGGTAAACCTCCTTGATAGTATGACGCAGGGAGATCGTTCCGTCGTTCTTCACAGAACTTCCCACCGTCCTCCGAAGGTGTAGGCCAGGGAATGAACGGTGCCCGGTGCAATATATCGCGGCCGAGCTGATGAGCCAGCTCATTGCCGTCAATCCCTGAATGCCCAGGAACCGGAGCGGAGGAAAACAGTGGAAGGTTGGAGAGTAGAGACCGCTCGCCCGACCTCCTGTTCTAGGGAAGGGGGTAACGTTCGGTTCAATATGTGCCGGATGGCGGCGTAAGAGTCGGAGAAAATCGTGTACTCGGGGACAGATGGGAGGGAGGAAAACGACTGTAATGCATGAACAATAGAAAGGACCTCGAGTGACAGTACATTTGGCGGTTGCAAGTATGGCCCGCTGGTGTGGGTTTGAGGTGCCGAAATGTGTGGATGGTAAATAGACGCAGCTTACACTTTTGTTACGAATAAAAGTGACATCTTCACTCTAACGCGAGTGCAGGCGTTACATCAAACAGTTAGACCCCCCCCGACGCCAGTGTTGTGAACGTGCCTATAAGCTCACGATATGCACTCAACTACTCGAATTACACAAAAGATAGGCCTCGTGAGCCATGGCTCAAAGTGTGGCATAAGCACCTACTTAATAAAACATCTTGTTGTGCTAATTGGTTCATGCTGTGCAAAAAATATAAACGCGATGCAAGGCGAAAAAAATAAGGCGCACAAAAAAGAGTGTGCTGTACCTCTTGTTTCCTTCGCCTTGCGTTACGTCATTACCTCTTTCAAAGCAGCTACTTGTAGTCTCCTTCACGTGAATTGGACCCATACAATCCGTGGCGTTCGCCAAGAGCTTTTGCTGTCCTGTAAGCAGTTATGTCTACACTCTAAGAAATTTGACTCTTCTTTTATACGTGGGAGAGTCACTGTAGCAATCTTTTTAGAGACTCGAGCGGCAGTATGACTCCCTTTAGAGAGTGCTACACATGTGATCCCCACATGTGTAAAAGAAGAGTCATAGGAGACCTTTTTTTCTTATAGTCTGTGGTAAGCCTACAAATAGTAAATTTTGCTCATATGTATGCTGGAAATCATTCGACACCATCATCATCATAAGCATATTTTAGGCCCACTGCAGGAGGCAGACCTCTTCCGGTGATCTCCAGTTTGCGCTGTCCTGTGGTAGCTGATCCCACTTGTTGTCCGGAAGTACCGTTGGTTCATCAACCCCCCTCGTTGGCCACCGCTGCGACTCAGTGGCTACGGTGCTCGGCTGCTGACCCGAAAGACGCTGGTTAGATTCCGCCCGCGGCGGTCGTATTTCGACGAAATCGACATGCTACAGGCTCTTTTATCGTGCGATGTCACTGCATGTATAGTGCCCAGAGGAAAAATATTAGCACAAATGACCGGTGGCCGGAGCGGCAAAATTGCGACACGAAGCTCGGTTGTGCCCGAGCACGCCAACAGCGAGAGTGTCAAATACATTCCTTCTTCCAAAGCAGGGGTGACCAGGGAAATGCACACAAACAAACAGCTTTTTTGGGGCAACTGCAATGTTGTTGCTCGCAAGTCCAGCGAAAAAAAAAGACAAAAAAAATTCAGTGATGATTACGATACCGCCTAATGCGAATTCTGAGCGCAGCTTCGTGTTGGGGTTCGACCTGTGCGCCGGTGCCAAAAGCGCCGGTGGCGGCGCGTAAACGGCGCGTGGTTCATCACGCACGGGGGGGGGGGGGGGGGGGGTAGATTCGAGAATTTGGTGAGCTAGAGAAACTTATCCCTTGAATTTTGAAGAAAATCGGTTTCACCGAAATGACCAAATAGTGTGCAAGCGATAGCAACATGTCGTAATGTTACACGAAGTAAGGCTAGCAGATAAATCCTTTTGATTCAATCTCGCGTAACTCTACAAAACGCTGGCGTACGGTAATACAGCCTCTCCCGAGAGAGAAGTTGTTTTCGTGCAGTTTCTCGTATCAGTGGTCACATCACGAAGCAATGACATCACAGTGCGCAGAATGCTATACGAACCACTTGCTTATGTCTGCCGAGACAGCGCTCAGGCGAACGCTCGCGACCACACGTTTAAATGTTGGCAGTCGATGCTTCAGCCACGCAGCCCCCCCCCCCCCCCCCCCCAATCTCTCAGCCTTCTTCATGCTCCTTCGCCCAGTGAAATATGAGCGGGGCGTTTCCTTTCTTCGTGAGGAGCAATCGACGGCAGGCCTCGCACGCGGGGGAATGATATCGCTTGAGCCCTCCATGCGAAGGACATGGCCAGTTTCATCTCTGCTTCAGCCATGGTCCTCCCGAACACTCGCGAGATTTTACTCACGCGTAGAAAATCGGTTTCACCGAAATGGCCAAATAATGTGCAAGCGATGGCAACATGTCGTAATGTTACACTAAGTAAGGCTAGCAGATAAATCCTTTTGATTCAATCTCGCGTAACTCTACAAAACGCTGGTGTACGGTAATACAGCCTCTCCCAAGAGAGAAGTTGTTTTCGTGCAGTTTCTCGTATCAGTGGTCACATCACGACGCAATGACATCACAGTGCGCAGAATGCTATACGAACCACTTGCTTATGTCTGCCGAGACAGCGCTCAGGCGAACGCTCGCGACCACACGTTTAAATGTTGACAATCACTGCTTCAGCCACGCAGCCCCCCCCCCCTCTCTCAGCCTTCTTTCATGCTCCTTCGCCCCAGTGAAATAGGAGCGAGGCGTTTCCTTTCTTCATGAGGAGCAATCGACGGCAGGCCTCGCACGCAGGGGAATGATATCGCTTGAGCCCTCCATGCGAAGGACATGGCCAGTTTCATCTCTGCTTCAGCCATGGTCCTCCCGAACACTCGCGAGATTTTACTCACGCGTAGAACATGCGATGTTATCAATTTGGCCTTTATACGGAAAATGACGGCTACGGGAAAAACCTCTCCAAATAGTACATATAATTGTCATTGCAAAAAAGAAAGGATATAAAAAAGCCGTGGAAGCGGGTTCGCAAGAGTTTGTCCCTCGGGAGAATCAAGTGAATCAACGTTTGAGTGAAACAGTGTCGTGCGGGGGCCCCGGGAGCCTGGTGCTCCAAACTCCTCTATTAAATACTTTTTCTCCTCCTCCTCCACCGCCTTTCCATTGGTTTCATTCTCGCCTTCACTACCCTTCTCAGACGATGTCTCCTGGCCACTTACTTCTTCTTAAAACACGCGTAAAATGTCAGCACTAAGCGTTGATTTTATCAGGATTTCGCGCTTATTGGCTACACCCGCTTAAACAGTCGAAAACGCAAAACATGGAGTGATATCAGTTGATGCCGCACGATAGTCATGGAAGAACTTGTGGGTGACTGAATGGCAAAGGAGGGTGGGAGACAATTCACAACTGATATTTCTAGTATATGGAACAATCAAGAGTATCTACGCTAATGATGTCACGTGAATCACCGTTCTGCCGCCATGAAATGCGACGAGAAGACGTCCGTCCCTCCTTCCCGCGTCCCGCATCACCACAGCGCGTGCGCGTCCCCCTCCCCCTCTCTCTGTCCTCTCCTACGCTCACCCCCTTTCTCTCCTCTAGGAATCCTCTACTCTACGGAGCGGCCCCCCGCGTCCCACACCCCCCAACAGCGCATGCGCGTCTCCTCCCCTACCTCTCCTCCCCTACGCTCACCCTCTTTCTCTATACTTTAGGAATTCTCTACTCTACGGAGCGGCGCCGGCGTCCGACATCCCCACAGCGCATGCGTGTCATCGCCCCCTCTCTCCTTCCCTACGCTCACCCCCTTCCTCTCCTCTAGGAATCCTGAACTCTACGGAGCGGCGCCCGCGTCCCACACCCCCACAACGCACGCGCGTCCCCTTCCCCCTCTCTCTCCTCTCCTACGTGTCCCCGTTCTCTCCTCTAGAAATCCTCTGCGAAGCGGCGCGCAGGGCAGGTGGTGCGACAGCTGCATACTCCGCTGGGGGGCGCCACGGTAGCTCTGTGGTGTGAAAATGACCGAGCGCGCGCGCCTCATTCTCTCTCCTGTGCAGCGCCGCGATGAGCGCCCGGGCCGCTGCCGCGAAACAAGAGCGGCGACGTTTCTCCCGCTCAAGCTAATCATCTCCCCGCTGCTTCGTATCCACACATGTTCCCCTTTAGCGGGACATGGGGAAGCTTTTTTTCTCTCTTTTAGGGGCGAAGCTTTTTAGGGCGTAGGCTTGTCCCGCGTCGTTGTCGTAGCCACCCCTGTGGGATGATGATGACACTGCCATTATGGCACAGCACATGGAATGTACCCACTATGCGTCATAACGATGACGCTCATGACGATGATGACGCTGATGACGATGACGATCGCGATGCCATACAACACATGGCATCGCGATATGGTCTCACATGCATATCCTTTGACCACATGCAAGCAACCACCATCCGAGGAACCTGCATCGATCTCGTCTTTACAAACTTTCCACTACGACCCATCCAGGAACCGCTCTCCCTCCATTTCACCGACCATAAAGCCGTTTAATGAAGGGGGGAACGGAAGCCACGGCTTATGTAAACGGTAACCACGACCAACGAAGAAACGAAAACAAAACGGAAACTCACGGCTCACGAATAATATAAATTTCTTGTATATATACACACAGCGTTTGTCACGTCTTTGATGATGTACTGGGCGTATTTCACGGAAGATTCACAGTTTACCGGTGAACCTCCGGAGCTTCGCCCACTCATCATCATTCACTTCGTGGATATGCTGTGATTTTTTTTCATTGCATTCACTTCTATATTTATTTATCAATTTACTTGATTAAAAATAAAGAAAGAAAGTGTACTAAAGCATCGATTTATATTGCTTATCTATTTTATTTATCTACGCACAGTATACTAGGTTCAAGACTCCAAGAATATGCTATCCAGCGAGTTGTGTACGCCACAGCGTTGAGGTCAGGCAATACTCGTGAGACTTCTGCAGAAGAGAAAGTTACTAGAACTTCTGGCGAGCTATTCTCGACGTGTCCATTTAAAGGCGACGTCCGCACTCAATTTTGGCAGAACGCATTCAATCGTTCGAAAAATAGTTCAGCCGTGATGTCACCTCGTCCACGCACCGAACCTTCCAGCAACTTCCCAGCGTAAGAGAGGGTGGACGAAATGTACAGAAACAGGAACTTGTCAAGTCATAACTTTCGTATGAATGTGTCCCACATGTTTGAGAACGATGCAGGGATAGCATGCCGGCCTTAAAAGCCGCGTTATGCTGGTGGCTGCATTATACCAACGGCCTCAGAGATCCCAAAAGCGGACCTCTGGGGGTTGCGTTTGTTGCGCTGACGCACATTCCGTTTCTCTCATTTATGTCGAGAGTTGTGAAAGCTTCGTGACGTCAAAATGACGTTGCCGAACAAGAATAAGAAGCGGGGGGCGTGCTTCTCGTCGAACTCCAGCTAATTAGCGGTGGCCGAAACGGACAGTCTACTAGGAGGACACATCGAGAATAAATCATGAGCCACATCAAATGAAACGGGAGCATGCTGGGAATTGTGGCCACAGCATGGAACACAAGGGGTAGTGGCCTCAGAGGAGGTTGGCTTGGGGACGCTAAGCGCGTAAGCTCGTAAATTCTTGAGTTTTTTTTGTCCATGAAGCCACCAATAAAAGGAAGTGAAACCGGAGCATAATGGAAATTGTGACACGAACCTGAGGAGGTAGCGGCTTCAGAGGAGGTGAGCTTGTAGGCGCTAGGCGTGCTCCCTGATAATATTTTAAGGCGAAAGCCTTTAATGTCTCATGCTCACGTCCGTCCGGTGTCCGTCCGTCCGGCGTCCGGTGTCCGTCCGTCCGGTGTCCGTCCATCCGGCGTCCGTCCGTCCGTCCGGATGTCCGTCCGTCCGTCCGCCCGGATGTCCGTCCGTCCGTCCGGATGTCCGTCTGTCCGTCCGTCCGTCCGGATGTCCGTCTTGTCCGTCCGGCCGTCCGTCTGTCCGTCCGTCCGTCCGTCCGTCCGTCCGTCCGGATGTCCGTCTGTCCGTCCGTCCGTCCGTCCGTCCGTCCGGATGTCCGTCCGTCCGTCCGTCCGGATGTCCGTCTGTCTGTCCGTCCGTCCATCCGGATGTCCGTCTGTCCATCCGTCCGTCCGGATGTCCGTCTGTCCGTCCGTCGGTCTTTCCGTCCGTCTTTCCGTCAGTGGAATGGCCACACGCTTTCGCCGAACACGCTTTGGAATGTACAAAGTGTCCTTCAATTTTTTTCTCAATGATTGAAGCGCACTCGGTCCCTCTCACTTTTGTTAAGAGTTGTGAAAGCTTCGTGACATAAAAATGACGTCGCAGAAGATGAACCGGAAACAGAGGGCGCGCTGCTCGCCGAGATACCACCAATCAGCGGTGGCTGAAATGCGCAGCCCATTACATAGGCACATCGAGGAGAGCTCTCCCGGTGAAGTGATGTATTTAATGTCTAGATTACCCGTTCGGGTTCAAAGAAAAGACAATGGGCGGCGCGCCGCAATTATTGCTCGGCGGCGGCGGTGGCGTGATCATTCTTGGAACTTCGGCGGCGGCGTGAGCTTGTGATGGAATTCTTATAAATGAACTGATAGAAAGAGTACGTTGAGTCGGAGTCGGCAACGTTCTCAAGAAAATGGCGAGGCTGTTTTCTGTATTCTTTCCACTTTATGGAGAAACATACGAGCATACGACACACAATGATGGGCACTGGTAATACTAAGACACTTTAGAACCTATGAAAAAAACTAAAAGAAAAAGCTTCCCCATCTCCCGTTAAAGGGAACCATGTGTGGATGCGAAGCAGCGGGGAGATGGAAACGTCGCCGCTCTCGTTTCGCAGCAGCGACCCGGGCGCTCATCGCGGCGCTGCACAGGAGAGAGAATGAGGCACACTCCGTCATTTTTATGGTGCCCCCCAGCGGAGTATGCAGCTGTCACACCACCTGTCGCGCACCGCTCCGTAGAGGATTCCTAGAGGAGAGAACCGTAGGAGAGGAGAGAGAGAGGGGACACGCATTCGCTATGGGACGCGGGAGCCGCTCCGTAGAGTAGAGGATTCCTAGAGTAGAGAAAGCGGGAGAGTACGCGCATGCGCTGTGGGGATGTCGGAGGCGGGCGCCGCTTCGTAGAGTAGAGGATCCCTACAGCAGAGAAAGGGGCTGAGCGTAGGAGAGAGGACGCGCTGTGGGACGCGGGCTCCGCTCCGTGGACTATTCCTAGAGTAGAGAAAGGGGGTGAGCGTAGGAGAGGGGACGCGCATCCGCTGCCGGGATGTGGGACGCTCCGTAGAGCAGAGGATTCCTAGAGGAGAGAAAGGGGTGAGCTTAGGAAAGGACAGAGAGAGGACGTGCATGCGCTGTGGGGGTGTAGGACGCGGGCGCCGCTCCGTGGACTAGAGTATTCCTAGAGGAGAGAAAGGGGATGAGCGTAGGAGAGGAGAGAGAGAGAGGGGAAGGAGATGCGCATGCGCTGTCGTGGTGTGGGACACGGGAAGGAGGGATGGACTAAGTCCCCCCCCAAACACATGCAAGCAAGATCAAGGTATGGAGTCAACCTGGGCGACGTGTACCACCTGCCTCTCTGTGCTCTCGGCCATGAGTCTGGTGACTGTAGTGGTGGTTGACGGCCTTATATTGTACTACAGTGTTCTGGTTCGCATAGTGGGTCCTTCCCTTCTTCATGAAAGTGGTCGGACGCGGGACGCGGGACACGGGACGCGGGACGGACGCGGGAGGGACGGACATAGCCCCGAGCATAAGATGCTTCGCATCTAAAAAACTTCCCCATCTCCCGCTAAAGGGAACCATGTGTGGATGCGAAGCAGCGGGGAGATAATCAGCTTGAGCGGGAGGAACGTCGCCGCTCTCATTTCACGGCAGCGGTCCCGGCGCTCATCGCGGCGCTGCACAGGAGAAAGAATGACGCGCGCGCGCTCCTTGATTTTCATACCGCGGAACTACCGTGGCGCCCCCCAGCGGAGTATGCAGCTGTCACACCACCTGTCGTGCGCGCCGCTCCGTAGAGGATTCCTAGAGGACAGGACGGGGGGGGACCGTAGGAGAGGAGAGATAGGGGGAGGAGACGTGCATGCGCTGTGGGGGGTGTGGGACGCGGGAGCCGCTCCGTAGAGTAGAGGATTCCTAGAGGAGAGAGGGGGAGGCAACGCGCATGCGCTGTGGCGGGTGTGGGATGCGGGAGCCGCTCCGTAGAGTAGAGGATTTGTAGAGTAGAGAATGGGGGTTAGCGTAGGAGAGGATAGGGGGAGGGGACGCGCATGCGCTCTGGGGATGTGGGACTCCGTATAGTACAGTATTCCTAGAGGAGAGAGGGGGAGAGGACGCGGGGGGCCGCTCCGTAGAGTAGAGGATTCCTAGAGTAGAGAAAGGGGGGTGAGCGTAAGAGAGAGAGGGGAGGGGACGCGCATGCCCTGAGGTGGTGTGGAACGCGGAAGGAGGGGCGCACTAAGCCCCCCTCCAAACACATGCAAGCAAGATCAAGGAATGGGGATCAACCTGGACGACAGACACCACCACCTAGCCATTGCTAAGCAGCCTCTCTGTGCTCTCGGCCATGACTCTGATGACCGTGACAGTGGTTGACGGCCTTCATATTATAACAGTGTTCTGGTTCGCATAATGGGTGCTTCCCTACTTCATGAAAGTGGCCGGACGCGGGGCGGCGGACGGGGGACGCGGGACGCGGGAGGGACGGACAGAGCCCCGAGCATAAGATGCTTCGCATCTAAAACACTCAACTTCAGTCCTAGCATAAGTAAAAAGTCTCACCGGTGAGTGCTAGAATCTGCTGGAGCGTGCCCACCAAGGACCACAGACGAACACCCGGGCCCATGTCCGGTGGTGTTACTGGTGGCTGCGGTAGCCTCGCGTTGGCTCCATGCACCCGCCGACGGAGCTTGAGGACAAGCGTAGCAGACCGCTCCGACCCTTGACCTCTGCCAGGCACTCGGGACAAACCCCGACCGTGACGCTGGCGAACAGTCTTCTCCCCAGCTTCCGCTCGCTCGAACACCACCTTGCCAACCGCGTGGCATTTCCCCTCCACGCGCACGCCTCTCTCCCTCGTGACCTCATGTCGCAGCCCATCGTCGTCTTTCTCTTTGGGCAAAGTCTTGTCACAGCGCCACTCCGTCCGCTCTGTGCATGTCGGCTTTGTCACACCGCACACGACACACGCGCACATCTCTCATCACACAAGTCCCCCCTTTTAAAAGTTTTGTTCCCCGAAACAAAATTTCAGTCAAGTGCGCGATAACCCTCTCACCGGCCAATGCACAATTCAAGGTGACAACACAAACGAGAACTACATACATATGCGAGATTTTTTTTTCGTGCTGTATTAAAGCACACCTCAATGTGCAACAAGGCTAATCTATCGCTCACATCTCAATGCGACTCATGTAGTCTGCTCCAACATTCTCTGTTCCTTTGATGTAGTCAACGGTAAATGTGTACTCCTGTAACAATAGGCTCCGACGGAGTACTCGGCTGTTTAGATACCTAGCTTTCTGTAGATGTTCTAACGGGCTGGTGGTCAGTTTGTACAACGAAGTGCCTACCATAAAGGTACAAGTGAAACCTTTGTACCGCCCATACGAGCGCTAAGCATTCTCGCTCAATCGTTGAGTAACGAGTCTCGCGAGGCAGAAACTGTTTGCTAGCGTACGCTATAGGATGTAGAATCCCGTCAGGATCTTGCATTAACACGGCACCTACGTTAACTTCCGAAGCGTCTGTTCGCAACACAAACCCTTTATCAAAGTCGGGAGTTTGCAAAATTGGACGGCTGGCGAGCGCAGCGCGTAAATTTCTAAAAGCTAGGTCCCTTTCAAGGGTCTATTCAACTTTGTTTCTCTCTTGCTTTTTGGTAGATTGTACTAGCGGCTGAGAGAGCTTTGCATTCATCAGTATGAATTCTCTGTAGTATCCTGCCAGTCCCAGGAATGATCGAACTTGCTTCGTTGTCTGAGGACGCTTCGCGGCGAGTAGCTTATCAACTGTGGTCTCCAATGGTTGCACATTGCCTCCAACAATTTCGTGGCCTAGAAATATCACTCTTTGTTGTCCAATCTCGCACTTTCGTGCCTTGATGGTAAGGCCAGCTTCCCTGATCCTTTCGAACAGCTTGTGCAACGTTGAGATATGTTCTTCCCAGGAATCAGTCGCGACGAGAACATGATCGATGTAGTGCTGGACTCCCTTCATATCTCTCAGCAGTATTCTCATGAGGCGTGTGAATACGGTCGACGCTGTTTTTATGCCAAACGGCATACACGTGAACTGGTACAGCCCGGATGTCGTGGCAAATGCAGTTTTCGATTTTGATTCAGCCGCCATAGGAACTTGCCAGTATCCTTTGGATAAACCAAACTTCGAAAAATACTTTTTCCCCCCTACTTCCGCGAACACAACATCGGTTCAAAGGAATCGGCTCTGCATTGGCTTCGAGTACATCGTTTTTTTTTTTTGCGAAAATTGATGCACAGGCGGTATGTGTTGTCGGGTTTCTTCACTACAACCAGTGGAGAACTGTACGGGGACGTTGACCTCTCGATGACTCAGAGGCGTAACATTTCTTCTACTTCTTTTTCTATAGTATCCCTCAGCGCGAAAGGCATATGTTACTGTGGCACCTGGATGGGTACAGATGATGTCAAGTTCAATTTGCAGTGGACAAGACGTGTTCGTCCAGGAACATCAGAAAATACATCCTTAAACATCAGCATGAGCTTCCTGATTTCTTGCCGTTGGAGTGGGCATAGCGTCTAAGCGAGTTTGACGTCTGCCAAACTATTATTTTGCTTGTTACTGAAGCGTGGTATTTGTACGTAACAGGCGTCGTCTTCAATGGCAATAAAGGCACAGTTCATGTCCTTCGGCCCCATAGTAAGTTCATAGTATCTTTTGAACATGTTGATGTGAAAGAGTTTGACTTCGTTTCTCAAGTCAAACAGGAAGTCAACGTCGTTTTTCTTGCCGACCACGGGAAATGGTCCTCTCTACTCGAGAAGAAGCTTGTTCTGAGTAGTCGGTAAAAGAAGAAGTGCCTGATCTCCCACTTCTAGATCACGCTTCTTTGTTTTCTTGTTGTAGCATCGACGCTAGTACTCCCTTGGCGTCGCCAAAATTTTTATGTGCCAAGTGCAAGGTATCTTCAATACGTTCGCGTAGATCTAGAACGTATTGGTAAGTTGTCCTTAACTCGGGGTTCACTTCCTCTCGAGTCCACAACTCTTTCATGATAGACATTGGCCCGCGTACATATCGGCCATAGTTAAGCTCGAATGGTGAAAAACCCATGCTTGCTTGGGGAACCTCCCGGTATGCAAAAAGCAGTGGAGCTAGATACCGATCCCACGACCTAGGTTTTTCATGACACAACTTTCTGAGCATTTTTTTTAGACTTCGATTGAAGCGCTCAACCAGTCCTTTGCACATGGGGTGATAGGGTGTTGTGGTCATCATCTTGGCAGACAAAACCTTCATGGCTTCCTGCATTAAATCGGACTTGAAGCAGGAGACTCTGTCTGTAAGTATCTCTTTGGGAATTCCAATCCTTGAAAACATCTCAAGAAGTCCTTCTGCAACGGTAGGTGCATCAATGGACGGTATCGCAACAGCGCCGGGATATCTCGTCAAAAATCTATTAGCACCAAGATGTATCGGTTGCTTTCAACGAGAATGGTTTCATCGGTCATATTATGTCAACCCCAACTCTTTCGAAGGGTGTATCGATAATGGGCATCTGGCCTAGCGAAGCCTTAGCTAATCTTCCCTTACGCACTGTTCTCTGGCACACCTCGCATGACAGAACAAACCTTTTTGTTTCTGCCTGCATTTCAGGCCAATAAAATGCCTCCTGCAAGCGGTCGCTTGTGCGTTTAATTCCTTGATGTCCTGCCAGGGGAGTGTCCTGGGCGACCTTCAGGACATATGCACGCAAGCACTTTGGCAAGACAACTTGTTTGATCTTCTTTCCGTGGCGAAGGATCGCACTCTCTATAAAGCAAGCCGCCTTTCATAATGAACACTTCACGAGTGCCCCACCTAGTAGGGGGGAACCACATCAATACGGTCAAAACACGAACTTAGAGATGGATCATCACTTTCAGCCGCACGCAGGTCATCCTTTGTGATGGCAGAGTATCGTGTGTCTTCCCCATACTGGCAGTACGCTTTTCTCGCCTTCGCTGTTGCAGCACTCACGGGGCTCAGTGCCCCGCAGTCTTCGGGTCTCTTCAGAGCATATCCCTCCTGACCCTCCTTATATGACCATTCCGCATCAGGATCATAAGGTGCTCATGCTCCTCGTATATCTCCTATAATCCCCTCATACAGGGGATGTGGCATACATTTGACCAACAGACGTCCTGTGAAATACGGTCAAGACAGGTGTATCCATGCTTCTGGAAGGTCGTGGGATGTTCCATCCGCAAGGATGACGGTGCCGTATCTTCCTGTAAAAGCTGTGCCAGGAACTAAGTTCTGCTGTACTATCTCAGTATTGCTACCTGTGTCACGTAGCACGGTTACCGTCTTTCCGAAAACCCATCCAGCCGAAGTTGGCATAGCCCTCTTCTGCGCGGCGCAAAGTGACCCTTGTGCGCTCTGTACCTTCAACTTTACGGTGAAAGCACAAGACGTACAAAGCGCCCCCCACCTCGAGATAATCGTGCGCGCATGGTCGACCACGCCCTGTAGCGGTAAGCCGAGGTAATAGCAAGGAGGTTTAAAAAAATTGGAGTGGAAATCATTGCCCAGCAGTGAATCCATGCCCACCAAATGATGGCGGCTGCGGCCGCCATCTTAGTAGGGGCATGATAAACTGTCGGCTTTCGGCGTAGTAAACGGAGCGTTCTTCTCACACACCCGGCGAGTTTAATGTAGAAACTTTTTCGGGACACATCCTGCTCGAAGTGTGTCTTTGTGTTACTAGTTTTTCTTAGAAAGCCTCGAATTCTTATTGTAGATTAAGTCAACAATACTCGTCCCTATCTCTTATTTCGTCGGGAGGAACTATACTTTATTTAATAATTAACGTAGCGTTTACACTAGCAGATCAAAGCCACTTGATCTCCAAGTCGGCATCACTGGAAAAGAGTATGTTTTCGAGATCTTTGGAGGGCAAAAGACGGCTTCACTTTTGCTGACAAGGCATTGCGGGAGCTTCCATTCGAGCAATTTTTTTGACCTGCGATAGAGGTAGCAGGCGTGTGCGCTGCCCATAGCAACGAGCAGCTCGACGACC
Organism: Rhipicephalus appendiculatus; assembly: GCA_030522465.1. Taxonomy (NCBI): domain Eukaryota; kingdom Metazoa; phylum Arthropoda; class Arachnida; order Ixodida; family Ixodidae; genus Rhipicephalus; species Rhipicephalus appendiculatus. The sequence continues at coordinate 21,417 of JALIZH010016788.1, forward strand.
TTGAAAGCGAGCCCTTGCGCCATCTCGCTGGTAATCAATAGAACAAGCTGAAGCGCTTCCGAGCCCTGCTTACTGCCAGTGGTAAATGGTGTATATAGATAGCTCGCCGTTAATATGGTGAAGGACGTACTCTATGTGGCCGAGTAGTCCAACGCTGCAGAGCGGAAGGTCGCAAGTTCGAATCCGCGCTTCGGAATAAAAATTTCAGAATTGCATATATATATATATATATATATATATATATATATATATATATATATATATATATATATATATATATATATATATATATATATATACATATATATATATATATATATATATATGTTCTCTGACGAAGGCCGTGCCACGGCCGAAACGTAAGGCATAAAAGTATTGCTTTCTCGTACGTGCACCCGTTTTTTTTCTTACACAGACCGAACCCACTGAACTTTCCTGCTGAATATATATATATATATATATATATATATATATATATATATATATATATATATATATATATATATATATATATATATATATATATATATATATATATATATATATATATATATATATATATATATATATATATATATATACAGGACATAACGGCGACGGCAACGGTGACGGCAAACACCAGCCGAAACTGTCAACGTAATTTATATCTCAATAAAACAAGCAGGCACGGAAAGAAAAAGGGACAGTAAGAACGCGCCGCACCGTTATTACTGTTTCCTTTTCTTTCATGTAGCGATACTTGTGCGTGATAGTTGCGACAGACACCGGCAGCGGCGGCGGCGGCGAAAAACATCGCCACCAAAATAGGCTGTTGTCCTGAGCTCATGACAGCTTACGCTTTAAAAAAAACGGTACGTGACCAAATGGTGCTGCAATAAAGAACTGCAAACGAAAGCAGTAACCAAGCAATACGCTTCTCCACAACCTTCTCGATGAGCCGCGCATTCAAGCCGTTCTCCAAGTTTGCCCCCCTCCATTTATACGGAGAGTACACACCGCATTTTCACTTCTGCCTTCGTGGGGATCGTTTACAGGTCGCAATAAGGAAGTCCCAGCGGCGCCGTCCTCATACGGCTTCGGAACGCGAGTGCCGAGTTAGAGAACCGGAAGTGCCTGTACAGTTTCTGCTACGTTTTATCTCTCTCCCTTTAATTTATTTATTTTTTTTTGCTTTCTCGAAATAGAGATGAGTGGCGCGGAAAATTAGAGTCCACGACGTTCCCGGGTAGGGGGGCGGCGATGAGCAATTTCAACTTGCACTCAGAAGTACACTGTCGACTTGCCCGTTATATCTTCATCCTTCCAAGGTAGATTGCAAAGTGCGTACGTTATTCTCCCCATGTGTTCCTACGCGTGTTATTTTCTTTCTTTCTTTCTTTCTTTCTTTCTTTCTTTCTTTCTCTCTTTCTCTCTCTCTCTCTCTTTCTTTCCTTCTTTCTTTCTTTCTTTCTTTCTTTCTCTTCCTTTCTTTCTTTCCTTCTTTGTTTTCTTTCTTTCTTTCTTTCTTTTTCTTCCTTTCTTTCTTTCCTTCTTTCTTTTCTTCCTTTCTTTCTTTCTTTCTTCCTTTCTTTTTTTCTTTTCTTTCTTTTTCATCCTTTCTTTCTTTCCTTCTTTCTTTTCTTTCTTTCTTTTTCTTCCTTTCTCTCTTTCTTTCCTTCTTTCTTTTCTTTCTTTCTTTCTTTCTCTTCCTTTCTTTCTTTCCTTCTTTGTTTTCTTTTCTTTCTTTCTTTCTTTCTTTTTCCTCCTTTCTTTCTTTCCTTCTTTCTTTTCTTCCTTTCTTTCTTTCTTTCTTTCTTTTTCTTCCTTTCTTTCTTTTCTTTTTTACTTGTGATCTACCGACGGGCTTTCTTAGGGCTTTGCTATTTTTCAAACAAATGTTTAGTCTTTTGTGTTTCATTTGTTTATATTATGGTTGTCACCGTTTTCTTGCAGAGTCATCGTTAATTTCCGGCGCTTTCTGCACTCTAAGAAAAAACAAGAGAGCGTGTGTTAATTTTTTTCCCTGAATCCTGACTTTCCAGGTGCATGACTCGCTTTAGAGATACATATTAACTACCTTTTTTGTTCCACGACTTTCCTGACGAAAGCATAACGGTCTCCGAAGAGCATTCACGTGCCTCTTGAAGGAGAGTCGTATACGCGGCAAGTAAAGACTCCCAACAAAGAGTTCTTTGCAGTGTGTGCCAAAAGTTTCATTATTTCGCGTGTTACAAGAACGAAACTGTTACTTCGGTTTTTGCGATGAGGGAATCTTATGAGTGGGGCTCCGCACTTAGGGAAAATCTTGATTATTTTCTCGTGACTGGAGATGGAATGTGTGTACCGTCTAGGTACCACTACATAGAAGGATCTTCGTTCGCTATCTTTGATTTACAGATCACAATGAAGTAAACAGCAGGAGAGTTACTGCTTCACTTTCTCACTTCATTCCTTCTTCTTTTCCGTCTACACGTTGGGCCGCAAATTCGTGTCCCGTTTTCTCCATTTCCTTTTCGGCATGTATACTCAGCCGTCGTGATCCGAAAGACAGCCGAATCAAGGAATGCTTAGCAGAACCAAGATTTACGCGTCGGACCGACGCGATTTACGCGTCGGATGACCTACCGATTGAGCCATGACGGCGGGCGTTGCCGTGTCCAGTTCGTTGGGCATTTATGCATGTTTAATCTCTGTGAGTGTTAGCCAGCACCACTAGTTCCCAAGGCAGCGAGAGTTGAACTCCAATTTTATTTAAGGTGAGCTGAATTAGCACGTGTCATTTGCACGAGGTAACATGTTATCCAAAAAAAAAATGCCCCCCACCTCCCCGAAGGGAATCGTGAGGAAATGCGAATGCGTTTCGCGCGCGCTTCACTCCATTTGTATATGGTGGTTGTGGTTCGAAGAAGGAAAAGGCACCTAATTTATGCAGCCCGGTCGGGAGCACAGCGCAGCGCCTGTTCTTTTTTTTTTTTTGCTTTTTTTTTGTTTTTTTTATTTATTTTTTGTTTTTTTAATTTTTTTTTTCATATAAAGCTCCGCCGAGCTCCCGCGATGCGAGCGCCCTCACACGTTAGAGCGCGCTCCTCCTCTCCACTCACTCTCCGCTACTCCGCCCGCCCCACCTGCTGCCGGTTGCTAGGGGGCGAGGATAAGCGCGCGCGCCCGCAGCTATTGCTATGGGCGAGGAAGTGAGAGCGGAGAGATAACACGTGCCGCGGACAACGCCAACGCCGCACGACGCCGGATGCCTGACATAGCCCGACTATGAAATGCATTCGCAAGCTTACACCATCTCCCGCTAAAGGGGACCATGAGGCGATGCGAAGCAGCACGGGGGGGTGCACACCGCGTTTGCATCGGTTTGACTAGGTGTTTCCGTTAATGTTTCCGTCAATGTTGCGTATTTAGTGTTATCATTTGTGTTGTGTTTATGTTCTTATGTTGTTGTTAACGTAGACACCTAGTGTCTACGTTAACACCGTGCGGCTGCGCCGCACAGTGTGCGGCGCAGCCGGCGCAGTGACTGAGCGTGTGTACGACCTAACGCGAGCCCTTTTATCTAAACGAGGAGGGGGGAATGTGGGGGAGAGGGATGTCGGCTACGGCGCAGCCACAGATGTTAGCTGGAGTGTGGAGAGGAGGTGTGTGGAGAGGGTCTGCGCATGTGCAGTAAGGGTGGTCATGCCGCACACCGGATTGAACTCCGCCATAAGCTACTTCGCGTCTAAAAAAACGTCCCACGGGTCTCTTGTTCATTAGACTAAGACGACTGGAAGGCGAAAGCCACCTTCTTCGTATTTTCCTTTTCAGCCGAATGTATCGATTTTCCTGTCCCGCTTGCCGAAACCTTCCTGCACCTAACGTGGTTCTTCACTCACTCCAGGATGGGAGGAATTGCGAGCCTTCTGCGTCGCCTGGTTTTGCGCTGCCTCCGTGATCGGCCCACTGATAACGGAAGCGCATGATGGCGTCACGCATTTTGTCGATCTGTGAAGTCATATGACGTCATATGGTGACGTCATTACTTGATGACGATCCATTGCGTCACTTGTGTTGCCACCGCCGACGGTAATGTTCGCATTTGACAAGGCATCTAAGGCTTTCACCTTAATAAAAAATTGAAGGACACTTTGTACATTCCAAAGTGTGTTCGGCGAAAGCGTGTGGCCATTCCACTGAGTATTTTATCTTTTACACTCTCAGTGGGATAACACACAAACCGAATGTGTGCGTGTTTTCTTTTTTAATTTTTTACCGCGAATCGCAGCGAGACGCGAGACTAATCTTCCTCCGTTCGCATGCGTTAGTATTTTCTCGCGCTTTGCGCATAGTGCAAACGCCATCCGCGTTCCAGCGCTTAAATTGACGGACCCTTTGTAAATTCGAAAGTGTATTCCGTGAACGCCTGTGTCCATTGAGACGGCGTCGGTCAGAATGATTGCAAACGCTGGGCACAGCGACGCTACGCAAGCAAAGCGCGAGCGCTGTAGAGTCCGACGCGACCGGCGTCCGTTTGCGCAACCCGGCGGCCACCTGGCTCCGTGCCAGAGCTCGGACAAACGGACGGACGGACGGACGGACGGACGGACGGACGGACGGACGGACGGACGGACGGACGGACGGACGGACAGACGGACGGACAGACGGACGAACAGACGGACGAACAGACGGACGGACGGATGGACGGACAGACGGACGGACGGACAGACAGACGGACGGACGGAGGGATGGTTGGACGGATGGAGGGATGAACGGACGGATGGAGGGATGGACGGACGGACAGACGGACGGACAGAAGGACGGATGGACGACACCGGACGGACGGACGGACGCCGGACGGACACCGGATGGACGTGAGCATGAGACATTAAAGGCTTTCCCCTTAAAACCCCCGAGTATACCGACTAACGGTATCAAGTCTTCCGGGTCGGGGCCACTCGCTTTGAAAGAACGAGTGGTGTAGCTGTTGCGGTGCTGGGGTGCTATCCCGATGGTCGCGCATTCGATCCCCGCCCCGGCGGTCGCATTTCGATGGAGGCGAAATGCTAGACTCGTGTATTGTGCTATGTCAGTGCACGATAATCAACACCAGATGGTCAAAATTTCCGGAAGCCTCCACTACGGCGTGCCCATACATGATCATATCGTGGTTTTGGCGCGTAAAACCCCAGATATTATCATTCTGATTATTATGGAAGAACGCGAACACTCACATGGCCATTAATTTGCCTAAGGCGACTCGAAGGCGAAAGCCATCCTCTTTTAGATGTGAAGCATCTTATGGCGAAGCTTAATCCGGTGGTGGTGTGCGGCGTGACCACCCTTACTGCGCATGCGCAAACCCTTTAAAAGAATAAAAATAAAAAATCTCCTCTCCCCCCTCCCTCTCCTCTAGGCATCCCTCCCCACGGCAACCACACCCTCACTGCGCATGCGCCTCCCCTCCCCCCCTCCTACGCTCCCCCCTCTCTCGCCTCGCGACGCCGACGCAGGCAGCGTCTGCTAGCGAGTTTCTTGGTTGAAAAAACCGACTGCTCGCGCTGCACAACCGTTCACTGACCACCCCGTATATATGGCACTGGATCTTGACCTGCAAGGTGGTACCGGTGGGAGATTTCTCCTGTGCGTTGTTGAACAATAAAAATTCGCAGCGTGCGCGTTAACTAAAAGCGGACTGCGGGTCTCTGTGTCCAGTCGGAGTCTTCTGTCTCTCATTGCCCATTAGCAGCGATTGGCATGTTCCAGTAGGAAACACCGCTCCATCACTGCGTGCTTTGCGCCTCCCCAGTTTTCTCTCCTGCGCAACGCTGCGATGAGCGCCAGCGTCAACGCCGCCGCCAGTGTAAGCGTTAGCGCCCGCTGCTTCGCATCTACACATGGTTCCCTTTAGCGGGAGATGGTGCAATTTTTTTTTGTTCTCAGTCGATGGTATTGGTCATACGCATTGTGCTCAACATAGGAAGAAAATACCAGTAGGGAGCGTCACGCGACAATCAATGGAACAGGAGCATGCTGGGAATTCTGACAGGGCCAAAAGCAACATTTTTTTTCAAGAAAAAAAGCGTAATGTGTGTACTCATTAGTGCCACATATAAATCCCAGTTTCCAGTATACTAGACATGATTCTCCCATGCACTTACCGTTTCTTTGAATTTTTACATGCTTCTCAATAGCCTCTTAACTAGCAAAGCACATGGGAAAATTTTTTTCTACCCTAAAAATAAACGCAGGACTCAAAATTGCATAACATGTCCATAGGTTTTCATGTACTAATTTTCCTAATAAGAAGAAAAGACTCTCTGGCCAAGTTAAGTTTTTTTTAGTTTTTAAAAGAGTTAAACAGGTGGTCGTTACTGCATAAAAACAAACCTAATGCGGTAGTACAGCGCCCATCGCTAGTGAAGTGACCGACGGAGATAACGGAATGGCCTACAGAAGTATACGGTTCGAAGGATCACGCTTAGTTCAGGTGTCAGCTGCTCGAGCAGTTACAGTGAGGCTATTTGTACAAATTTTCCTGTATCTTCTCTTCTTTTGCATGTATTAACAACGAAGATGTTTAAGCTAGCCGTAATTTTTTCGGCCTATCAGAAAACGAGTATGTGCCACTGGGCGGCCTATTATAAAACTGTCATCATCATAACCATGTATGTGCCACAGAAATTGCGTAAATCCTACTACTCAACACTGGTCCCTCTAAAAAGCCGGCAGATCCCACGCACTGTGGGAATCGATGTAATGCGAAGCAGCCAGGAACGCGCAAATCATGGTTTACATAATTTGCATGTCATGTTTTACATGTTAGGACCTGTAATTTATGTTCGTCATACAGTCACGTCGCGCAATACCAATTTTGGTGTATATCAATCCAGCGAACTGGACGCAAGCGCACCATGAGCGTGGCATGTAAATGGCGTTGTTGATGACATGCATGCCAAGATTTTCACGTTACCACCTGCCACTTATGTTCGTTATACAGTCATGTCACTCAATACCAAATTTGGTGTATATCAAGCTAACGAAACGGCACGAGCGCGCCATGAGCGTGGCATGCTAGTCATGTCGCACATGACAAGTCATGATTTCCATATTACCACTTGTCACTTATGTTCGTCATACAGTCACGTCACTCAATACCAAGTTTGGTGTATATCAAGCTAACGAAACGGCCGCGAGCGCGCCATGAGCGTGGCATGTAAGTAATACTTTTCATGACAAGTTAGTCAAGATTTTCATGATATGACCAGCCATTTATGTTCGTCATACAGTCATGTTATGCCATACCATATTTGGTATAAATCCCATTAACGATACGGCCAGGAGAGCGCAAAGTCGTAGGCGGCTAGATAGATAGATAGATAGATAGATAGATAGATAGATAGATAGATAGATAGATAGATAGATAGATAGATAGATAGATAGATAGATAGATAGATAGATAGATAGATAGATAGATAGATAGATAGATAGATAGATAGATAGATAGATAGATAGATAGATAGATACGCTCAAAGTCGCCGAAGTTCGCTAAGAAATGCTTCGCAATTAAAATGAAGAACGCAACAGCTAGCCCAACAAATGGCTGCCAAATGACGGCGGCGAGTCGAAGACCCCGAATACGTACAACGAGAGACTACTAGGGAATGGGAAAGGCAAGGGCGCCTACTTGAAGACCCTGAGGCGATGGAGGGTCTATGCCAGGGGTCTCAAACTCACCTCAGGCGACTGGCCGCACTCACGAAATTGAGTCCCATAAGAGCCGGGACAGTGAAAAAGGTGGGAGCAGGGGAAGGGCAGCATAGAGAAATTGAACAAAATATCACCTAACGTTGACATCTTAAAGAACGCCTTTTCTACAACCCATATATGGAATGATTTCTGAAGGGGATTCGATGTAAGATTTCGAAAAACATATCGAAACTGGATTTCCACAGTGTCTAAAATCTGCACGCTTATTCTGAAATAGTCTTTGTTCGACGATGATGTTCCATTCATTCATTCATTCATTCATTCATTCATTCATTCATTCATTCAGTTTATTTAGACAAGAGGAAAATTTACCTAGATTGAAGGGACTAAAGGCAGATTACCTCTGCCTGACTAGGGTCCCTCCAGCCATACATTTGCTCAGATGCAGTGCAACAAAAAATACATATTTCTTTTCCTTTTTTTTTTGGGGGGGGGGGGGGGGGGCACAAAAGCCAAATTCAAAAACTAGAAAGCATACTTGAAACATGTTTGAACTCATAGTGACCGCATGGTCACTATGCGACCAGTCTCGCTTGAGACTTCAAAAGGGAGAACGTTTGGGCTTGTTGGTTGTTCATCGTTCTTCGTAAACCATAGCGCAAATAAGAACACGGGACAAGAAAGAGACCAGGACAGGCGCACTGTCCTGGTCTCTTTCTTGTCCCGTGTTCTTATTTGCGCTATGGTTTACGAAGATCGCTTGAGACCAGCCCCGTTTCTGTAGCTTACCCGACCAAAGTACTATTGCAATTGGCAAGAAAAGAATGCCAGTATTATTTTGCGATGTCACCAAGCTTTACCCCATCTGAAGCCGTAGGCCGAGTGTTTGAGACCCCTGGTTTATGCCAACGTCGACGTTCCCGTAGACCTGTGAGAGGTGCTAACGCTTGGTTTCAGCGCGAGGTCTCTATCTGGAATTTGGACATCCGTGTCGTGTCTGGGACTGTCTGTGGTTTAACTCGAACCTCTCTGCGCTGAGAATCAACGTAGAAACAACCTAACATCCCCTAGGTAAAACCTAGCAACGACCTAGAAGCAATTTAGAAACACCTGCATCACCTAGCTAAGAAATAAAAACAACCTACAAGCAAACAGATTGGTGTTCCGAATCGTGTGGTTTCGCTTTTACAAGTCCTGCACGACTAAGTGAAAGCTTCGTCAACTTTTTTTTTTTGCTTATATAAACGCAAAATACTACGATTACAACTTATACCAGTGCCATTACTACTTTTAGGAGAGTAATGAGGTGTGAAACATGAAAGGTGTGAAACATTAGTGTGAAACTTGAGGTGTGAAACATGAAAGCGTAATTTCATTTTAAGTATATAGAGCAGGACCGCGATCAGCAGTATGAATATAGATATGGGCGTCCTGTACTCAATTGTACGGATAACATGCAACTACTCAGAAACATGGCAGTATCGAGGTACGTCACCATCGGCAGCACAGATAAAAGTTGTTATAAAAGCATCATGCTCCTCACATATAGTGCGACGAACAACACTTTTTGGATTTTTATTTAACCGGTCCGTTACACGCGTACTCACCTATTGGCCAAGCGGCGCCGAAATTTTTCGAAACCTTCGCGATTGTTTGAGAGTGTTCTCTTGAGATTACGAGCACATAGCTTGTGGCCGAGTATATTGTAGATCTAACACGAGCACCAGCAATAACGCTGGAAACTTTGATCAGGCGTGTGCAAAAGCCGAGGCGTTCCACGGACGGTAATATTACCGAAGACTGTGCTTGACGCCATGGCTGAACTGAGTGTGTCACTACTTTTTTTGAGCACAAGTTCGCCCCTGAAATGCTTCATGTTCACCTGCTTGAGCTCGTGTTCTTCACCGTCCCGACCACGTGACGATGTATTAACGCGATAGCGTTAAAGAGCTCATTTCGCAGAAATTCAGGTGTCGGCGTCGGTGTTGGCGTCGTTAGTTGTGAGCGACAAATCATTATCTTGTCCGCGAGCAAAAAATCAAGAGAGATGCAAATAAAATAAATGATAAAGAAAGCTTGAGTGAGAATCGAACCCAGGCCGTCTGCGTGGCAAGCAGGGGTTCTACCACAGAGCCACGCTGTTTCTCGAAGCGGATACGAAAAAAAAAAACATTATGAATGTCATGTTGTGAAAAGAGTCCATAAATCACGTAATATTGCGTGGCAGAAGCGTAGAATCGCGCCAGGCGTCAAAACATGTGAATTGTGCAATGAGTGGGTGTTTTAAAGGCCCGCCCATTACAAAGCGCTCAAACATGCGTTCGTTTGTTGCCCTGCGGACGCGTAGTGGGCCCTTCCGCTGATTCGCAAAAGGAACAATTATGGCGTATTGGGCACTAAATAATTGTACTTGCATTAGACATTCTAGGATAGTTTAAAACGGCCAATGTTACGCGCACAGTCCTTCGTTTCAGCACGGTTGAGGCATTCACCGAGAACCGAAGCAGGCTGGCAATTGTGAAGGCGATGAGCACGGTGCCCGGTTACGCTATCGCTCTCTACTCCTGAAGGCGAAGCTCAAGCGTTCACCAAGCTTTTGAGTTGAGTTCAGTATTCATGAATAAACTTTATTTGACCATTGGTTGTTGATTTGCGTGGGGCTAGGCTGCCAGGGATCCACCGTTCGAGGAACAACTGCCGAGGTCCTCGACGATGGCCCTGGCCCGTTGGAAGGCCCACTCCTGCTCTCCGGGGGCCTCGCTGAGGAGGGCGGCTTGCCATCGCTCAGCACGGTGTCCCGCTTCAGAGGGCCCTTCAGTTGTCGTTGCCCTTCCTCGTGTCCTATCTTTCTCGTTTTACGTGCATTCCCAAAGTACATGGACCATATCGGCCCGTTCGTGCTCGCGCCACGGGCAGCCAGGTGAAGGGTGCAGCGCGGGACAGAGGCGTTGTAGGTGGTAGAGGTTGGGGAAAGTGCCCGTCGACCACGGCCTCAGGTCCATCACCTTCGACATGTCCAGTCGCACGTGGGATTCCGGATATTTCTTCCGGTCTTTCCTATACTGCCGAACCTCCTTGCGCTATTGAAGCACGTATTTACCTACGATATCCCTAAATAAGGCAGGACACGTGTATTATTACTCTCGAAAGGTATTACTCTCGAAAGTGGGGCCACATTGTCAGCTATCGCTGACAATGTGGCCCACGATAGCTGACAATGTGGCACCACTTCTCTACATAACAAAATTAGCGCGTTAGCCGCATCGTTCGTGGTACTTCCTGAACATTTGTCATCATCATCATCAGCAGCAGCAGCAGCAGCGTGACTACGCCCACTGCAGGGCAAAGGCCTCTCCCATGTACCGCCAGTCAACCGAGTCCTGTGCTTGCTGCTGCCGCGTTGTACCCGCAAACTTCTTAATCTCATCTGCCCACCTAACTTTGTCTCGCCTTTGCGCGTTTGCCTTCTCTTGGAATCCAATCAGTTATCCTGCCTACGCACAAAGGGGCTGGCCCATGTCAATTTCTTCTTCTTGATGCCAACTATGATATACTTAACACCCGTTTGTTCCCTGACCCACTCTTCTCTTTTCCTCTCTTAAGTTTACACCTATCATTTTCCTTGCCATTGTTCGCTGCGTCGTCCTCAATTTAAGTTGAACCCTCTTTGTAAGTCTCCAGGTTTCTGTTCGGTAGGAAAGTACCGGTAATATGCAGCTGTAATATATCATGCTCTTGAGGGATAGTGGTAGACTACCATTCATGATTTGAGAATGTTTGCCGATTGTGCTCCACCCAAACCTTATTATTCTAGTTACTTAACTCTCATGTTTCGGCTCCGCGGTTACTACCTGTCCTAAGTAGACGTACTCCTTTACAACTTCCAGTGTCGCGCAACCTATCGCAAAGCGCTGTTCTCTCCCGAGATTGTTGCACATTACCTTAGTTTTATGCATATTAATTCTCAGACCAACTGTACTGCTTCCCTTGTTGAATTCAGTAATCATGACTTGTAATTTGTCCCCTGAGTTACTCGTAAATGCAATGTCATCAGCGAATCGCAGGTTACTAAGATACTCTCCATTCTGAAGCAGAATCGCGAGTTGGGCCAGTTGGTGGATGTTCATCGTAAAATAATTTACAGCGCAACTGGTTTCTGTCCGTTTCTAACCGTTTGCGCTGTGAATTATTTTACGATGATACTCTCCATTAACTCTTATCCCTAACTTTTCCCAGTCTAGGTCCCTGAAAGCCTTCTGTAAACACGCGGCGAATAGCATTGGAGAGATCGTGCCTCCCTGCCTTACATCATTCTTTATTGGGATTCTGTCACTTTCTTTATGGAGGACTATGGTGGCTGTGGATCCACTGTAGATTTCTTCCAGTATATTTATATAAGCTTGCTCGACACCCTGATTGCGCTGCGCAGTGACTGCACGACTGCTGATATCTCGACCGTATCAAATGCCTTCTCGTAATCTATGAAGGCTTTATACAGGGGTTAGTTGTATACCGCGCATTTTTCTATCTCCTGATTGATAGTATGAATATAGTCTATTGTTGAGTAGCCTGCACGAAATCCTGCTTGGTTCCTTCAGTTAATTGAACTCTATTGTCGTTTTAATTCTACTAGCTATTATTTTTGTAAATATCTTGTAGACAACGAATAGTAAGCTGATCGGCCTGTAATTTTTCAAGTCCTTGACGTCCCCTTTTTTATGGATGAAGATGGTGTTAGCATTCTTCCAAGATTCTGGTACCCTCCTCGTGAAGAGACATTTCGTATACAGGGTAGCCAGTTCTTCCAACACAATCTGTCCACCGTCTTTCAACAGATCTGATGTCACCTGATTCTGAGCAGCGGCTTTGCATCGTTGCATTCCCTCCAAGGCTTTCCCTACTTCCCCTGTGGTTACTGGTGGGATGTCCACTTCCTCGGGGCTAATATTACTGTTACGTTATCATCCTGGTTGTCTCGGCCATGTAAAGATCTCTGTAGAACTCCTCCGCTATTTCAACTATCCTGTCTTATTGGTAGTGACTTTGCCTTCCTTGTCCCTTAGGGCATACATCTGATTTTTGCCTATGCCCAGCTTCCTCTTCACAGCTTTGAGGATTCGTGCGTACCTTACTCCTATTGATTACCTTGGAAAGCTCTGCCAGTTCGATTTCGTCTGTTGTGTTTGAGGTTTTCATGCTTTAACAATTGTAATGAGGTTTTTCGTCTCCTGGGAGAGCTTGCCAGTGTCCTGTCTAGTGACTGTACCTCCGACTTCGATTGCACACTCCTTAGTGATACTAGTCAGATTATCATTCATTGCGTCAACGCTAAGGTCGGTTTCCTCGGTTAGAGCCGAGTATCTATTCCGAATCGAGACCCTCAATTCCCTGTACTTTCCCTCTCAGCGCTACCTCATTAATTGGCTTCTTGCGTATCTGTCTCTGCCGTTCCTTCCTCAAGTCTCGGCGAATGCGACACCTTACCATTCAATGGTCACTGCATCGCATCTTGCCAACCACTTCCACATCCTGTACAATGTCAGGGTGTGCACACGGTATGTAGTCTCTTTCTTTATTAGTTTCACCATTAGGGCTCCTCCACGTCCTCTCACGGTTCACCCGTTTTCTGTAAAAGGTATTTAAGGTCCTTAAGTTATTGCCTTTTGTGAACTCTACTAGTAACTCCCCTCTGGCAATTCTAGAGCCGATGCCATATTCCCCCACTGTGTGGCCCTTCAGGCGGCTTCTTGCCTACCTTTGCATTAAAGTCACCCATCAGTACAGTATACTGGGGACTTTACCCATTGCTGATTCTACGTCTTCGTAGAAGCGTTCAACTAAATGGTCATCATGGCTTGATGTAGGCGCGTGGGCCTGTACCACCTTCATCTTGCATCTCTTATTAAGTTCAATTATGATATTTGCCACCTTCTCACTAATGGCATAGTATTCCTGTATGTTGCCAGCTATATTTTTATGAATAAGAAACCCCACCCCCCAGTACTCTTCTGTGAACAAAGCCACGATAGCATAGGACGTGTTCGTTCTTCAGCAGAGCATAAGCCTCACCTGTCCTCCTAACTTCACTGAGCCATATTACATCCCATTTTACAACCTCTAATTACTCGAAGAGCACAGCTAGACTCGCCTCACTATATAACGCTCTAGCGTTAAATGTTGTCAAGTTCAGATGCCCATAGCGGCCTGTCCGGACCCAGAGATTATTAGCACTATCCGCTGCGTCGCAGGTCTGACCACAGCCTTGGTCAGTTGCTGCGCAGCCGCTGAGGACTGAAGGCCCAGGCCGGGTTAATTGGGGTATTCATGTGGGAAGTAGTAATCAAGTGCCGCACCCCAAACCGTTCGTACCTTCCCCCCAACTCGATCACGTGTTGTCCTTTCGGCTATTCTTGCGCGTTTGTACCTTGGTGCGTGCGCGTCTTTTTGTGGCATTTCCTTAGGTCAAATTCAAACGCAGCCGCCTGTGAAAGCCCGTTACTTTCGATTTCGCCAAAGTTTCGAAGCGAAAAGCGTCGAAAGTTCCCGTAGCTGCAAGACGAAAAAAAGTGAAAAGTGAGAAAAAAAAAGAAAGTCTGTTCGTGCAGTTCTAGCGTACGCGAGTTTCCGGAAACGAGGAATTATTTCCCCTGCTTCCGCTTCCGAGCCACGTATCTCCATTACCGCCGCACGTCCTCCCTCCCCCCCCCCCCCCATTCTCCTTTTTTTTTTCGTCTTCCTTACTCCGAGTACCTCCTGCCGCACAGTCGGCGGTTAACTTTCAAAGCTTGCTGCACCATTTTCTGTTTTCTCTTTGCTCAACACCGACTTTCCAGGTTCGGCGAACCATCTTTCAAGCTGGATCGTGAGCAGACTCGGGGAAGAGCCAGTAATGACCTTTCTCGCGCCGAAGCCACGAGCGGTATGAAACCGGAAATCCAACAGTTTTTGACTTGGCTTGGAACCGACTGGCTTTGACATGCGTTATATTGGCTTTCATACAAGACCTTTGCGCCTCCCAGGTTTCTTTGCAGATGTATAGCATTTTTTTTTCTGCTCTGAAATGTTTCAGCCTCTGAAGTACGATGACGAAGAACCGGGCTTTTTTTTCTTTTCTTTTTTTTTTTTTTTGACGACGCCCATTGGCAGGATGTCGTACAAAAGCTGAAACAAGCCCGCGTGAGCTGCTTTTATTAACGTTCGAATTTTTTCGGGCCAGACTGAGATATGTGCCGGTGCTAGTTTTATAATTTATTTAAGAACGGGCATGCTTATATTTGTTCTTAAATTTTTTGTTTGTTGTTGCAATCTGAAAGAAATAGCGCCTGCAAAAAAATGTTTCTGCGCGCTTGTGTGTGTACGTGCGCGGCGTGCGTGTGTGTGTGCGGGGCGGGCTGCTGTGGTGAAGCTTGGGACCCCTAACGAAAAATTATGCACAAGGGCATGGCAGAAACCAAATGTTCTGGTCTTTGCGTCGTCCGCCACGATGGTATAGTGGCTACGGTGCTCGGCTCGGTGACCCAGAAGTCGCGGGCTTGATTCCGGCCATGGCGGTCTCATTTCGATGCAGGCGGAATGGTAGAAGTCCGTGTACTGTGCGATGTTAAAGCACGTTAAGGACCATCAGATGGTCGACATTGGCGGAGCCCTCCACCACAACGTGCTTCCTATTCATATCATGGTTTGGGCACTTAAACCGTGCATATGATTATGTTCTTTTAACAGCGAAGCTGTTTTAAATGCGGAATGCATTTCTTAGTCGGGCTATGTCAGGCATCCGGCGTTGTGCAGCGTTGTCGGGCGTTGTCCGCGGCGGCGGCCGCGCGCCGGCACGGTGTTATCTCTCCGCTCTCACTCCCTCTCCCATAGCAACAGCTGCGGGCGCGCGCGCTTGTCCTCGCCCCTAGCAACCGGAGCATGTGGTGCGAGAGAGTGTAGGAGAGGGTAGGTGCAGTGCTTCGCCGCTCCTTCTCTCGCCGTTCACTCTCTCTCCTCCCTGCGCCCCACTCTGCCCGTCCGCTCGCGCCTCACTCTCGACCTGTTCGCTGGCTGGGCGCCTCTCAAGGCGATGGCAGAAGTCGGTGTCGGCGCAAGAAATGCATTCGCATTTCCTCACGATTCCCTTCGGGGAGGTGGGGGGCATTTTTTTTTTGGTCGAGCCTTTCATGTCCGGGATCCGTGGTAACGCTTGTGGGTCACCATAAACGGGTATGCGCCACAAACCTTGCTGGGTCATTACTAGAGACCGGATTTTAGGCAAATGCCTATTTTGATCCTTGCGTTTCTATCGTGCAACTTTGATATATGAGCACGAATTAGGGGTTAAGGAGGGTTTTTATAGTGTTTTTATAGTGCCTATAAACGCCTATTTTTGGGGTTTGTGCCTAAATGTCTATAAGTGCCTATAAATGCCTATTTTCAAAAACGGCGCGCATATGAGCACTATTTAAACTAAAATTTTGCTTTCGAGTACAGTTTGAGACCGTAATTCATATTACCGGGCAAAATTGACGTTTCGGAACTCTATGGGATGCCACAACCTAGTTCCCTATGAAAGGGAAAATTGACAACCACCCGTTTGTAGCACGAAGCCACAAGGAAATCCGTACGGATTTCGCAGAAAGAAAAGCTTCTTAGTTGCCGAAAAATTCGTCCTGGTCCGGGGTTCGAACCCGGGACCAACGCCTTTCCGGGGCGGTCGCTCTACCAATTGAGCTAACCAGGAAGCTAGCAATTGGCAGCGCGAGGGCGAATTCATCGACAACTCGAAGCACATGGACACAAGTAATGCCTATGAGTTCTGCGGAAACCCGCAAGGTGGCGGAAGGGTTATGAAAGGGAAAATTGACAACCACCCGTTTGTAGCACGAAGCCACAAGGAAATCCGTACGGATTTCTCACAGGTCTCACACGTCCTGTTTCTCACGGGACCTGTGTCTCACAGGTAGACACAGGTCGCACACGTCCTTCTTCAAAAATCTGAGTTTTTGCAGACATTTATTGTGCCTATATTTACGATTTTGGTGGCCTAAAACTGTGTTTTGCCTGCCTGTTTTTGGCGCCTAAAAAGTGATTTTTTAGTGCCCAAAAATCCGGCCTCTAGTCATTACCACTACTTACCACTGGTCCACCAAAAATGAAGGCAGCAGTTAGCCGAAAAAACGGGCATGTTCCACAGAAATATGTGCGGCCTATCAGAAAACTATCATAATCACAAACGCGTATGTGCCACAAAAATTGGGTACATCAAACTACATATGACTTCCACTAAAAAGTAAGGAGGCAACAGTTAGCCCTGCAAAAGGCGCGCACGTTTCCGTAGTCACACAACTGTCACGCGATACTTCGTGGTTATAAAAAGTGGTGGTTATACTACCACCTCAAAGTTTAACAGAGAGTGTTTAGTAAAGAGCAGTGATACAACATATGTTAAAGACTTGCAAAACATAGAAATGCGTTAGCCTGACGAAGGCAGCGCCACCGGCTACGCAGTTTGATCGGTGTCCGCGAAGCGGAGCTAGTGGAATTTTTTAATAGTGGACCAGTTTATGCTTAAGCATGTTTGTTCTCTCGCGATCAAAATTTATATAGAATAAAATGAGATAAAATGGTTTATAGAATATTTTTTACAGAGAAGGCTCACGAGGGAAATAGGTTTCCCGCGGCTGAGCTTCATCGATATGCGCAGTTCTTGCTCCCTTTGCACTCTCTCTCTCTCTGGCACGGGTTAGTTGTCTTTCGATTCGTGACGAGCCTGGTGACGAAACACGTCGACGCGCTGGTTGGATTGCTTAGCAAGACCGTGTCGTGGAACACAAAATAGGATTAGCTCAATTTCTTTGATTCTGTTTCGTGTGATTTGGTGCCGTTTCCTGTCTTCTGGCAGATCTGTCCTAAAGAATCAGTGAGTCGATCAAAAGATATTGTGTACACAAGACCTCAGAGTAACAATACCTATGGTAATTTTAAGAGCGAAGAAGCGTCTTAACAGACGGGCAACACAAATTGTCAAGGCGGTTTGCATAGCTAACTGTAAAAGAAACCCTAAATAAGTAAGCGAGTGACACCGGACCTGGCGGACATGGTGGCAAGCAATGAGAGAGCGCCTCCTGCATGACGAACAATGGAAGCTAAAGGATCGAAGGCCCACTAACGGCGCCAGCGGAGCAAAGGCAAGCAGTTGCTGACGATCCATTCACCGCGTACGGCTGCCTGCGTATGGCGAGCACGTCTGGCCATCGACCGGCTGACTCATAGAATCGTCAAGCACCGAATCTCCCCGTCAGCTCAACAGCACCGGACCGGAAAGGGTCTTTTTGCTCATGGATGGGAGGGACCCTTCCAGCTTCCCCTTGTCAAAGCGCGTTGTTCCCTTGCTGCAGCACAGCCGTCCCAGCTGTCCCGCCGCCTCGTAAACATAGGAAACCGCATTATGACAAGGGCGTTCAGGATACAGCTAGCTATCTACACCCGATCGTTGCCATGGGTAACGTATGCTACGGTGGCTTTAAAGGAAGCTTTCAGAAAATTTAGTTACCTTGAATTTCAAACGAGACTTTGTGAATGCCTGCACTCCTAACCTAAACGTGACCGGAATCCTTAACATTACACTGAAAAACCGCATAGGAACTGGTGTGGCACATCATGGTGATGTTGTTTCTGTGCTACTTCGAAAACGGCTCAAGAAGAAGGTACGTGTGAAATAAGAAGAATAAAAAAAAGAAAAAAAATATTGTGATGGTCATTGCCGGCGACGGTTCGAGCTTTTGGTTTCATTTCCCTTCTGCTACATGCAGCACACAACGCTGTATCTTTGTGAGGCAGCATGTCATTTCTGGCCACTCATTTCTGGTAAGAAAGTAGGGTAAAAGACAGCATATCCTGTCAATGACAGGAGTTTAGTGCTTGATATCGTCATTGTTCCATAGTCGCGTCTTCAATGTTGGCTCCTAATTTTCAAATTTTCGTGGAGAGTTTCAGAGACTTTTTAAGTCGAACGGATGAAGATACTAGTAGGATTCACGTTTGGATACGTACACTCCGGCTCCACTTAGGTTCTGTTCCGGTTCCCAAAAATAGGAATTTACAACGGCACGCGAATCGATCCACGACACTGAAGCTGACATTGCATAGCAAAAAGCATATTACGCTAGAATTTTCCGCAATATATTCTGACCGCCACAAGCAGCGCAAGCCATACCAGTAAGGAAGTAGGCAGCCCAAGTCAGTAAACACTTACAAAGGACAATCTTTCGGCATTCGGTTCCCGGGTATGTATTCACAAAAGAAAAAATCTGTCACACGAACAGTCCCAACAAATTTGTTTGTTAGGCAAAATTTCAGCCAATCGTGATGCTCAGCATATCATTAGCGGCCAGTTGGGCAATTGCCAAAAGCACTTACAAGCGAAAATATTTTTAAATTAGGCACCTGATATATAAAGTCTCCTGGAAGTATGAAGGCTTTACTCGACGACGTCCTTTTGCGCCTGATCATATCACTGCCACGGATCCCTATAACTGCTACAGCGCTTACGTCCTCAAAATTGGGTTGTGTTGCACGTCTATTTCGTCAGTGTCATCACTCCGTCCATTCTGTTACGCTGATACCAAACCCCCGAAGGTGGTCTAGGGGCTGTGGTGCTTGACTGCTGACTGGGCGCAGGATCGATTTCCAGCTATGACGGCCGCATTTTGATGGAGGTAAATCGCTGGAGGCTCCTGTGCTTAGATTTAGGCGCACGTTGAAAAACACCAGGTGGTAGGAATTTCCTGGAAACCTGCTCTATGGCGGCTCTCGTAAGGATATCATGGACTTGAGACGTAAAACCCCCAAAATTATCATTATTGACGGCGACCATTGCCGTCCTAAATATTTCTGTCGTCGCTACAACCGATCGTAATCCCCAGTTTCTCCGTTTTCACCAGAGAGCACGTTTCTGAGTTTCGAACAGCTGTCCCTGAGGTAGCCTGCCTTTGGAAGTCCAGGCTGTTAAAGCTTCAGATATTGAGCAACGGAGCAAGCGGTAGAAACCTCAGTGCTGCGTGCGCAGTCCGAGAGCGAAGATGTTCTTTCACGCACTTCGGAGACCAACGAAGCCGTACCACTTCTTTTTTTATTTCGAAAGCTTGCCCTTAGGCATAGTGATTGCACTATCGTACCGCTTCTTGTGTACTAGGTTTACCATACCACAGCAAGTAAGGCTACGAAAGACACCGTAGTGGAGAGCTCCGTATAATTCCTACCACATGGGATTCATTAAAGGGCACTGACATCGCGCAGTACATAGGCCTCTAGCGTTTCACCTTCATTGAAATGCGACCACCGAGGCAGGGATCGAACCCCTGTGTTTCGGATCAGGATCCCAGCACGCTAATCACCATGGTAACCACTGAGTCACCGTGTGGGCTGAGCAATTCTTAGTGTACTTGGTGAGAATTACACAATGTGTATAGAAGGAAACCTTTGGTGGGATGGCAATGTATTTTAGTAGAGTTCTTCGTTAGGATAGTCGCGAAAGAAAAAAGTGCAAGCAGTGCCGGCAGCAAAAAGGAGGAGCAAGTGAAATTATGATCGCAAGCAGCCACAATTACGCATGTGGGTGATATACTTTGGAGGTCAGAAGAACAAGAAGAGAAGAATTTCCTTAGGTGTGCCGCAACACAGTCGTTAATGAGGTCACAGTACCGGTCCATTTATATTTCATTGTCATAACCGTAGAAAATGCGTCACAATAGTGATCACAAAGGGATTCAGGCATGGTGAATGTAATGTTGTTCGGAAGCCACAATAAACCATATTGCATTGAACGATGATGGAATTGTTGCATAGCTCGAATGTTCGGGTACGGAAATTAGAGATGTGTTGACGTGCAGTTATTGCTTTTCCCGTGCGTAAATATAGTGTCAGTAGTACAAAAGATTAGCCTGACATGTCATGACGATCAATGAACATGATAAACAGAACTTCGCAGTAAAACCAGTTGTATAATCCTTGCCTGCATCGACACACCCGGTACAATAATATTCATCTCAACCAGGAATAAGACTCTAGAGTTACATATGATAGGAGTGTTCGGTTCCTCCACGAAAAGAAATATATTCGAAAAGAAACATTGGTGAAAGAAGTTAAGACAACGGAGCATTCTCAGCGCTGTTGCGTAATATATTATACTGTGAGCTACCAAAAAGAAATGGCTATAGGCTAGCCCAATAATAATATAATAATATTTCGCGTTCTACGTGCCAGAACAACGATATCATCATGAGACACGCCTTATAGGAGGGCTCCGCAAATTTTCGACCATCCGATTTTCTTTAACGTGCACCGACATCGCACAGTACACGAGCCATCTGGCATTTCGCCTTCCATCGAAATGCGACCGCCGCGGCCGGGATCGAACCCGCGACTTTCGGGTCAGTAGCCAGCCACCGTAACCACTATACCACCGAGGTGGACATATGAGCTAGCCTGAGGCCCGATTCTGCGAATAGGAGGAACGATCTCTTCTATCCAAATGTGCAGTTCTTCGATTCGTGTTTTGCTTACTAGATTTTCTTTATTTTATCGTTATCACTTCATATATGATGAGCTGGCGCGGCGTTATTGATGGCTCGATAGAAGAACGGGGCGCGGAGAAGCAATAGCAGCCTTTAGAGAGTAAGACCGGCGGGTAATTGTGTTGGCCAGTCCGGAGCGATGTAATTCAATACTGCTGCGGCACGATCTGAGGACCCGATGTGCCCAGCACAAAGGCTGACTGCGCCCACGAGAGCCCGGAGCGTTCGCCGTGCCGCTATCGGAGTGTGACCTCTTGGTTTATTCGTGAGCAGGGTCTGTAATGAGGCCCTCTCGAAAACCCTCGGCTCGCCCATCTGACGCCGACAGTGCAGACTTCCTAACGAGTTGTAGGTGTTAGGAAATGGCGCAGATGTTGGGATACTCGAGACCATCGTACCGTGAGGCGATCGCGTTACAACTTCCTGGAGAGTCCGTCAACGAGGGTGTGCCACAGTAGAAAGTCTCTTATTAAGCTCTGTGGCTTCTTCCCCGGTGTTACTTGATCAAGAAAGCCAACATCCCTCAATAGACGTTTCTTTTATATAACGGTGGGACGCATAGAGCCCCTACTAATGCTTGTTTACGTTGCTCAAAGTCATATTCCAAAGGAAAACAATCTATTCACTTACAACTATCACGAGTATGTATATTGACGATATGCGCACTTTTTCTAAAATATAGTTTAGACTGCGCAATATTTTATTCGAAAATAACATAATTTCCTCACTCTGCACAAATCAATCTGAAGAAAAAATAAAAATATCTACTAACACCTGCTTTTTATTAAAAACAAATTAGGCGTGGTACATGCAAATCGGGAAATGTATAAACCCTTCATCATTGCAACTGAAAAAAAAAGTTTCAGGTAAGGCATGGACAATGCAGGTTAAAAAGTAAAACCTACAAATTATTTTCAAGTTATGGAGACTGGCAACATGCTCAGGTTAGTAATAATGCGATAGGAATTTCATGGACACTGTTGCCGTCGCCGTCGACGCCGCCGTGAGGCTCTGTATAAAGTCCAAATCGATGAAATCTCCGCACGGGTCGTATGTTCTGTGTGCGAGTGCGAGCGTGCGAGGGCAGCCGACAACCACCGCTCAAGCGGAAAGGAAGCGCACCAGTCGTCTCCGTGGCCTGACATACGCATGGAGGGCAGCAAAGAACGGGGGGGGGGGGGGGCAGCTTGGCTTCTGCAAGAGTTTCGCATTATGACCGGGGCCGGGTGCAGTCACCCGCTGTCTGTATATTGACATTTGTACGTGCAGCCTTTCCATCACAAAGTTTGCGTTGAATCCATAGTCACCACGAAAGGCGCATCGCTCGCTGCAGGGGCCGACTTTCCTTACGCCAGCTTTTCGTTGAGCTACGCCAGGTCTCATGGTATAAAAGTTACCTGCTAAGCGTACTTCGCATATCATTCGGATATTTTGCTATCAGATTCATTGCTTCGCGCTTGCGGATCGAGATACTGCAATTTCTTTTTATTAACAAGGAATCTAACCTAGACGTTCGCAGAGTTGTTTTTGATATATTCTAATGCCAACTTGATTTTTTTTAAAGTCTAATAAAATGAGCTATACCAGTCACTTTGAATTTGGTTGGATCATAGATTTGGCTTCTGCGTTTCTTGTTCATGCTGTCTCTTTTTGTCATTCTGACGCTCTTTTCTTCATTGCTTACATTGCGAGTCTCTATATTGTGTGCATTCATCGGGTGTTATTGATTGGAACGCTCATGTATGCCCAGGTGTCGCCTAATGAATGGGGGGGCGGGGCGGAGCAGGTCAGTCTTTTTCAGATTAGTGTGAAGGCTACGCGTCTACATATGTGCTTCCGGAAAAATTCTGCTATATGTGCTGCCCATTGGAGGCCGTGGCCTTAAAATTTCTAGGAAAGCTTGGACACATATTAGTCACAAAAAAAAAAAACATGGATGTTCCCTCCGTCACTAGAAGCGAAAGTTGGGCTAGTTGGTGGTTCATGCTTGGGATCTAAAAACAGCGCAAAATAGAGACAAGGGTTCAGCGCTGTGTCGTCTCTTCCTTAGTCCCTTGTCTATTTTGCGCTGTTTTTAAATCCCAAGCATGTTCCCTCCGTCATACGAATGGGTATAACACGAAAGTAAAACATGGGCCCTTGCAGAGGTAATTGAATGTTTACTCTACATTGATACAGCTGAGTTTGCACAATGTATATTGGTGTTTGGCAGCCATAGCACCGTTTAACGTGGATGCGCCGACATTGACGCTCGGTGGTACATCTCCATCCCGACGAATAACGTCGATGATGAATGAGTAAACAAACCATTGGGGTAGCTGTAGATGTTCACGGCGAGAGTGCAATCAGATAAAAAGGCGTGATAGCCAAAAGAGCGTCGCATATTGGACGCAAAACCTGGGCTAAGGTCGCCATCCCGCGGCATGTTAAAGTGTGATTGAACAACACGGTCGGACTAGAGGGAAACGTTAAGCGCATCGTGTCGCCCCTGTAGCCCGGCTGCGATCTTTCTCGGGGCGAGCGCAAGCGAGGAACCCGGTATTACCACCAAGGGAGGCAGGCGCGCGTCGCAGATCTATGTTTGGTTTCGACGGAAGCTATGACCGAGGCCGACACTTGGGCTAAGGTAGCTACCTCGCGGTGTGTTATGGCGTTGACAATATTGCGCTTCTATTGAAAACGCGCCGAATGGGACGGACGCTTTGCAAGACGCATTTCAGGTGCTAATCGCGGAGGCCGCAGTAATGACGCATTACTTTAGTTTGCCGCTCCAAGAGGGCGACAGCACACCGCTGACCAAGAGCACTGTGAGAGGAAAGTGTCAGATATAAAAGGCCCTTTTGTAAAGCCGCTAGAGCCGGTGGTCGTGGCGCAGTGGATAGCGTGCTCGGCATCTATTGCTGCGGACCGAGAGGTCGTTGGTTCGATGCCCGATGACGGACACTTTCTTTCCTTTCACATCTGATGATGCACATTTTTTCGACTTCATTTCGGTGACGGAAATACGTCACTGAAGTCTTCGTGGACCCCGGCTTAAAACAATTTCGTGTTAAAAAAAACAACGGCGACTTCAAAAAGGCAGACCACTTCTCAAAAAACATCGTCTTTTTTCTTGCGTTAAATCGTTGCCGCTGACGCTTCTTGCCATTGCTTGGAGCTCTGTTCATTGCTGTTCACCGTGGATGGCTGCTAATGGCGCTAGGTGCAGTGACAACATGTCAAGTCGCGTTTCAAGAATGAATTTCATTAAGGTTCGCCAGTTCGGCGAGGTTAACCTTGTATCTGCCACCGTACTCTTCCGTCAGCTGGTGCGTGGCAGCCTCCTTTTGTTTATTTTTCTTTACTTGGACCAGCCCTTCATGTCAAAAAACGACAGCAGGGAAGCTCTTTCATGCAACTTATCCTACAAGTACTCTCTTTCAGACCAATAATAATAATAATAATAATAATAATAATAATAATAATAATAATAATAATAATAATAATAATAATAATAATAATAATAATAATAATAATAATAATAATAATAATAATAATAATAATAATAATAATAATTGTCGGTGTTTTACGTCCCAAAACCACGATATGATTACGAGGGATGCCGTAGTGTAGGACTCCAGAAATCTCAACCAATTGTTGCTAGAGGACCGTGCACCTAAGTACATGGGACCTCTATCATTCTGCCTCCATCGCAATTCGGCTGCCCCGGCCGCAATT
This sequence comes from Rhipicephalus appendiculatus, assembly GCA_030522465.1. Taxonomy (NCBI): domain Eukaryota; kingdom Metazoa; phylum Arthropoda; class Arachnida; order Ixodida; family Ixodidae; genus Rhipicephalus; species Rhipicephalus appendiculatus. Next base: position 46,361 of record JALIZH010016788.1, read on the forward strand.
CCATCCCGCTACATTCCAGACCAGTGGGTGTATACATAGCCTGTGAAACGGGCAAATATGTCTCTGCGTGATCTAATATATGACATGCTTTCTTGATGGGGAGGAAATCTCGTGGTCACTTGAAGATACGTTAGTTCTTTTTTCATGCTTGTTGTGCTGCGCTTCGGTGGCGTAAAAGCCCGCATCTTCATAACAAGCTCTTGACGTAAACACGCCTGCCATGCCGTAGAGCGAAGTGGCATGCGTGTCCATACCGTTGCTCGTCCGACAGTCAGATAATCTACTCTTGGCGTATTTCCCACCTTGTGACAGCGAGGAGTATGCCACCTGATTCGGAAAGATGTTCAGGTGCGTTATCCAACGACTACGGGGAAGGACGCCGGAGAAACCTTCCTCCTGACAGCAGCCATATTAGTTATTAGCGCGCTTATAAAGCCGTAGGTATCTCTTCAGATAGATATATGTATATAGCCAGCAAAGGGGCTTCAAACTCACCTCAGCTAGCGGGCCGCGGTCATGAAATTTAGTCCCGCAAGGGCCAGGAGTCGGGACAGGGAAGAGGGTAAAAGCGGGGAAAGGGGTCCCCCCTCCTTTCCCCGCCTGAGCACTATGCCACCTAACGCTCACTTTTAAACCAACGCACTTCATATTCCTCATATATGAGTCATTTCTGAAGGGGATTTCATTTGGCATCAGGATTAGAGGAACATATGAATACTGATGTCCAAACTGACTCAAATCTGGAGCCCTGATTCTAAAATTTAAGTTTTTTTGCCTCGCTGGTTATGTTTCAACACATCGTGACTACGTGGGGTGCTTTACAAAAAAATCATGCTTGAGTCTCTATAGCTTACCCAAAGAGAGCGTTATTAGCCGTAATAGGCGAGAAAATAATGCGAGTATGATTTAGCAAAGTTGCAAACATTTTATCCTTCGTGAAGCCGCGGGCTGCGTGTTTGAGACCCCTGAACTAACAGGTCTTATTAGATTCTTTTGTATTGTATGTGAGCTCAGAGAGCGAGGAACGCTAATACAGAACAAGCGTCTTTGCAATAGTTTTCCATCTCTCTCCAATCTGCGTGCTAACAAAATGCAATCTCAACTTGCAATAACTTTCATATTGTATGGAGGGAGGAGAACAAGGATAAAAGAAAGGCAGGGAGATTAACGAGGGCTGAGCCCGGTATGCTACCCTGCAATACAGAGGTGGGGTATGATGAAGAAAGGTTAGGAATACTCACTATCGCTTCCAACGTCGCATTGAAAGCATATTCTATGTTCTTTTGTAGCTCCTGCGTACACGCATAACGTTAATATGCTGCCTCAGTTAATAAAGCCAAAGAAAATCAGTGCCCTTCGTGACGCAGGTTGTGGTTGCAAAGTATGCCTTGCGGAACGTGCTTTTTTCTGCCCGATGGGCGTTCCGCCCCAAAAATACACCGCACCCCACTTTCGCTTCTACGCACAGATGACGGGCCCTCCGCTCGGCAATCCTGCGTGCCCCTCGACGAGCTCTTACCTATACATATTTAATACGTTCCCAGGCATTACCGCGCGCAGCCGACAGGCCGTGTATTAGCGCGCTTCGCTAACCAGCGCCTACTCGATAATGAAGATGAGGAGGTTCTTTGCAGGGCCACGAGCGGCGATATGCAAAGTGGGCATCTCTGCCCAGCGGCAGCGGGGAGTGAAGGGACGCGGAGTGAGGCCAGTCAAGCTGGGATAGGAGCCGCCCGAAGAACGCTGCTGCGGACGTGACCGTGGGGGGCGGACTGGTCGCGAGTACCCGTCACATTTGCATAATCATCTTTTAGCGCTGGCCATAGCGAATATAAAGCACGGAGTGGGAAAGAGGGGGGTGCTATCATCGATGGCGTGTCCGCGCCCGGGCTGGTGTCAGAGATCCGGAGTATGGCGCAGGGCGCGTACGTGGAAAAGCACGTGCAACAGAAAGACCAACGGGCACGGTTACCGCGAAGGTTGAAAGAGAAGGGCTCGCTAGAATGAGCAACAAGGAAAAAAAAAGAGTCGAAGTAAATGATGGACGTGCCCCTCTAAAGGCAGCCGGTGTGTCGCAACACGCCGTCAACTTTAAGAAAACGTGCGAGGAAATTTGAAAGTTTGGTGTCACGGGAAAAGCACGGCTTATTAAAGCGGGTCAAGAAGATCCAACTTTTTTTTTTTTTTGCCATTCCTGCCTTTTTTGACTCTATTGAAAAAGAACTGAGGGCTTCATGCAGCTTTCATGCCATTCCTCATGTAAGTGCTTCGACATGTATTCCTTATACTAGAATTTTAAGAAGTGCACTACAGAGAGAGATACAACTTTAATAAACCTAATGCTCCGAGTTCGCTAATGAAAATGGCGGACGCGACGATCTATCCATAATTGATTTGTACCAACGACAACTTATGCATGTGAATTTAAACGCAACGACTGTGTCTGAAGGCCAACATATGCTTTATTGAAGTTATTACCGGATGAAACTCTGAAAAAAAAAAAAGCGAAACAGAAGGGAAAGACCTGCGTCATCTTCTGTGTCGCTACTCTTCCTTCATGCCTGCGCAGCATGTGTAAAGTTAAAGTGGACTACCAACTAGTGTGCAAGGAAGCTTAAGAGCAGTGGTTTTGTTCAACTTCACCCGAATAAACGGTGTTAGGGACAAACCGAGTGAAAGACAGAGAACCATGTACAGTCGAGCCCACTTATAACGATACTGGTTTTCACAATATATCGGTTATAACAATGAGAAGCTGCTGCACCGTCAAATTTTGTATGTCTTCTATGGTGAAATAACCCGCTTACAGCAATACCCGCATGAAGCATTATCGGTTATAACAATGGATTCTGGCAGTTGGGTGTCCATGCCGAAAGGTAATGGAACGCGAACTTCTTGAAAGAAAGAATAAAAAATTACACCTTCTCCCACTAAAGGGAACCATGTGGGGATGCGAAGCAGCGCTGGTGTTCACTTGTGTTTCCATTTGTATGTTTCCGTGTATGTTTGATTTGTGTGTGGAGTTGTGTAGCAGCGGTGCTGCTTACGCTGCTGTCACAGCTTACGTTACGCTGCTGTCACAGTTTACGTTACCGATGCCGCTACAACTGGCGCCAACGTTGAGATCCATAGCGCCGTTGCGAAGGAGAATGCAACGGAGCGAGCGCGCGCCGCATTATATACGAGAGCACAGCTGCGCCGGAGAGAGAGAAACGGGAGAGAAGAAACGAAGCGGAGGCAGCGCTTACGCCACCTCCTCCACCTACACGAGGAGAGGGGGAGAGTTGGCGCATGCGCAGTAAGGGTGGTCAGGCCGCACTGCACTACCGGATTGTTCTCCGCTCTATACTGCTTCGCACCTAAAACGAGAAATTCAAGCTACTGAACCCCCCGCCCACAACGCCAACGACCCCCACCACCCCTTCGGATTTGCGGCATGCTTCACCACGCAGCGCTACAGGGTTGCGGCGAAGCTGACTTTCGAAGCGTGCGACGACGCGGGAGCGGTGGTGGCAGTATTCTGGTTTGAGCTAGTTGGTACTGGTTCATAATTGAGGATACTACTGGTGCATGCGTACATGCGATTTGAGTAAAAAGTTGAGACTTAGTGTTTCAGCGTCGAAAACTTCAGATGTTGCCATACATTGGTTCTACAAGGCTTGTGACGGTCCCTTGCAAGCGTCTGTATTTTCGAGCATGTCCGAAAAATTGGCAGCCTTGTTATCCTTATCACTGATATCTGTTGGCATATCCCATCCAATATTATTGTTTTCCCACAACAGCCTGCCGTCCCCCCTATTGTGATTTTCTTTTCGTGCAACCCGTTTATAGCAATTATCGGTTATAACAATGGAATTTTCGTGGCGCTTGAGTATTGGTTAAGTGGGTTCGACTGTATATTCGTTTACTTTATTTGCTACTGTACCTGTCGTGTTGCTGTGTATTAGCACGCCTGCTTCCCTGTTTAGTATTGTAATGTATTGCAGGGGAAAGTAGAAATAAATCGAATAAAACTGAATAAAACGGACCGTCGGCGGCGTCCGCGTCAACACAAGGGATGCCAAAAAATCATCCTCATGTGATGACGACGTCCTATGACGCCATCAAAACGTCACAGATCACCATAATTTGAAACGTCGTGACGTCACCTGACGTGACGTAACAGGATGATGTCATCACATCCCATCGTCGCTTGGTCAAAAGTGGGCCGATCACGGAGGCAGGGCATGTGCAGTGCAGAAAGCTTGCGATGCCTCTAATCATGGAGGCCATGTAAAATCACGTTAGCGTCAGAGGGTTTTCGGAGGGGGGGCGGGAGAAGACCAATACATCGACTGAGAAAAAAAATTGCCGCATCTCCACGAAGTGAACCATGACGAGTGGGTGAAGCTGTGGGTATCGTATGGGAGAGTAACCGTACATTACCCGAGCGTTGCCCCATGTAATGTAAACTGAGTGACATAAAGTGACATATAGAGCTGACGACAAAGCCAGGTCCTAAGGTCCATAATGTCTGCGTTGAAGTCACTGACTAGTATAAAGGGTCTGTGCTTGTAGGTGTTTGACATTGTTCCACCACAATTCTGATTGATGTTAGTGTATTGTTAAACCTTTTTTTTTAATGCGAATGCATTTCATAGTCGGGCTATGTCAGGCACCGGCGTTGTGCGGCGTTGGCGTTGTCCGCGGCAGGTGTTATCTCAGCTCTCACTCCCTCTCCCATAGCAACAGCTGCGGGCGCGCGCGCTTATCCTCACCCCTAGCAACCGGAGCAGGTGGTGCGGGCGGAGTAGCGGAGAGTGAGTGGAGAGGAGGAGGGCGCTCTGACGCGTGAGGGCGCTGGCATCGCGGGAGCTCGGCGGAGTTATATATGAAAAATGAAATGAAAAAAATAAAAAAAATAAAAAACAGAAAAAAAAGAAAAAAAAACAACGGGCGCTGCGCCGTGCCCGAACCGGGCTGCAGAAATTAGGCGCCTTTTCCTTCTTCGAACCACAACCACCATATATAAATGGAGTGAAGCGCGCGCGAAATGCATTCGCATTTCCTCACGATTCCCTTCGGGGAGGTGGGGGCATTTTTTGTCATATGCTTTAATTGATGGGTGCTTAAATGTCGGTACATTTATGGTGCTGTCACCTTATATTTTGTTCTGGTTAACATCCTTTTATTTTGTTCTTGTCAACATTTTGTTCTCTCATATGCTTTGATTGATGGGTGCTTAAATATCGGTGTATTTACGGTGTTGTGGCCTTTTATTTTATTCTAGTTCACATAGTGGGTGCTTCCCCTACTTCATGAAAGTTACGGTGGGCGTATAGTGGGTACCTTGCATACCTTGCATGTGCTGTGGACGGACGGTGGGCGTATAGTGGGCACCTCGCATACCTTGAGGCACAACGGACAACGGACAAGGGCCAAGCCTCGAACCTAAGGTGCTTAGCCCCTAAAAAGAAGAAGAATATGACTTTCGCCTGCGAGTCTTCTTAGGCGAATGCATAATGGACTCTAGGCTTTAGTTACAGGCGTCTCTGGAAGGACCATTTGCGCACAACCATAAACAAAATCGCACGGCGATAAAAATTACACAGCACAGACTTCATGCACTTATTTTGCAACCAACTTGTAGAAAAAAATGGCAGAGCGATTTCTCGTCTGTATATTTTTTTTCGGAAATACCAAAACGACGAAATCAGTACAGAAGCTCGTCGCAGCACGCTGTTCCTCCGAAAAGCAATAAAAGAGAGCGCTCTTAATGGCACCGCTGCACGGCACGTGGGAGCGAGGTTCTCTATAAATTATTCCTCAGAGATGGGCCCCACAAGTGCGCAGCAATTGCCGAGAAGCGGACCCTGTGATTAGAGCGACCCGACGTTCGCCCCAGGGGCGAGAGTGCACGGAAGTCTTTCAGCGGGGTTTGTTTTCGCCTGTTGTTTTATTCGCGCAGTGAGGTGATGAAACATCAGGTACGCAACTTCGCTTCGTGCGAGGGAAAGTAATAAATTATTCGGCATGCGTGTCAGTACGTCAGCTGCCGTGGTAATTCAGAAAAAAAAAAGTTAACGTCAAGATATTTTTAATGCCAGTGGTTCTCGGGCATGGATGTTTCGGGCCCCCCCCCCTTGTTGACTGGTAGAAGGAATGATGGAATCCTTGCAGTGAGTGAAAAAAAGAAAGGGGGGTGGGGGGTTCGTAAATTAACACATGCAGAGTGAAATAGGTGCCCTTTGTTTCTCCGTGGCAAAGGATGGTCAAACTAAAGTGTCACGCCAATTCTATCTCAACAGCTTCTCATTAAGCTGTGCGGTCTGCGGCAACATTAAACCTGTGTCTAGCTATGCTTGCTCTTCAAGTATGCACGCCTGGAAAAAGCATACGTCGTCGAAAATTGCGACAAAAGCTTCACAACCATCTCATGGAGAAGGGAAAACATGAGTCAGCTCCACCGCAACTCAACACCGCTATGCGGTGAAGCATACCCCCCCCCTAAAAACATAAAAACATCATAAAAAAAAAACAGGTAATTAGTTTTTAAAAAAGGCGCTTTTTTTTTTTTGAAGATGGGATTTGCGGGCCCCCCAAAAAATGGCTTCTTGGGCCCCAACTTGAGAACCACTGGTACAACCTGTCTATTCTCTTGTCCGTCCCTAGGAAATACCAAAGCATCACTTTTGAGTTCGTTGAGTAGCATACCTCATTCTAACCACGCGAAACACAACTCGCACCCCATTTCAACGCGTTTGCGACGCGGTGTGCGTGGAGCCTGAGCACACTACATAAATTTATTTATGAAACGATATTCTACACCTCAACTCGAACGTTGTTTCTGATTGAATATTATATCTATGGCTCCAAATATATGACACCATGTTATAGTTTGCCTATGTGCGGAATGGGTCAGGTTGCTATTACGTAATAAAAATTTTTAATGTTTCTAGAAGCCTGAAAAGACGATCGTTGCATGTTTGCTCAACCGCCTAATAGTCATCCTTCTTAAGTGATATCGTTGCAAAACAAGGTACGATTGCTATAGGTCTTACTGCAATGCAGGGACGTCCAGACGGTGCGTAAAGCGGCCTATAAAAGCTTTTTTCAGGGCCGCAAATCGTCGCTTTCATTTCCTGTTCGTCTAACAAGTTCAACATGATGTAGCGATTACAAAAAAAAAATAAATAAAAACGACACTAAAGAGAAATGATGAATCGGTTTACAAGAATAAATTGTACTGTGAAAACACTAATGTCGTGAATTTCACGATTATATACATACTGATACAGCAGAAAATCAAGATCAGAGTTTTATTTTCAAATTTCTCGACGAAATCTCCGCGCGTGACTTTACCGGTTTCAAAATGAATTTTTCGTATTTTGGTAATATTGGCCCAATGAAATTAAAGGAAATGCGCTATGTTTAGTCTCTGGCCCATTAAAAGGACACTGTATTTAACTTTTGGCAATTAGGAACTACGTAGTTGACGCCGTCGAAACCTCTGACGTCATAGAGATCGGTACCGGAACTTCAAGGTGGTTTCGCCGCCCGCATCTTGTCTTTGCGCGCTTTCGCGCTTATCAGGCGTCTTTTTCGCGGCGAGCGTGCTGATTTTGGAATCGTGGAAGAGTAATTTACATTTACGGGAAAAATGGGTTTCCTCTTCAGTGTCCCTTTAATCTCGTCGCGTCTGAAAAGCCGCTCGCGAGGTCTGACTATTTCGAGCTCACAAACGCCATGGAACCACCGGGCGCTCACGATCACGTCTGCAAAGATTTGCAATGCTCCACGCGCCGAGGACAGAGGTCACATTTCAAGCTCAACGTCGCTTGCCCCACAACTCGCGGGCACGTGTCTCAAGACGGAGCGTGTGATGCACAGCAGATATTGGCCCTACGTAGTTGTCGATGCTGTGGCGTAGCTCCTCTACATAGACATCGGTGCTTTCACGTCGCTCTCAGTAGCACGCGACACTTCGAGAATTATTCGAAGCGACATGTGATAGCGATGGCAATTATGTGAACGTTCCAAGAACAAAACTTGTCGAGGGCATCGCCGTGGTGGTCTGTACAAGGTCCAAGTGCCATGACATCCTATTAAGCTTATATTTACGTGATAAAGCATGGTGCACAGGCCTGCTATACATCAGGCGTTGCGCGTGGACCGTAACGCCCTCCCTCCCCCTTTCTCTCTTTTTACCTCTCTCACCCCCCAATGGGCGGCACGCACCTCCTGCCCATGGCGGCCTGAGGGTCTCCTACCATTTGTGATGGGCGTGGGTTGCATTACTATCAACGCAAGCGTCGAAGGACCACTCAGCGCAGCTCAATTGGACATTAATGCTTTTGCGTTCGCAACACATAAGAAATGCTTAGGTGTCTTCGTATTTTGTATTCGGTATGGTTCCTCATTATACAAGCTAAAAGCCGCGCTTTAAGCGGACTCATAATTTCGAACGATATCTTATGGCAACTAGTGACGACGACGAAGCCTTCGATGTTTTTGTGCATAACGGATTGCTTCGGCTGGGCAAGACAGACTCGTTATGGGGTGAAATTCCGAACCTATTATTTACTACAATTGAATATTGAAGAGCCAAGGAACAACAAAAAAAAGTCCATCGTTGGGTAGCGCACAAATTGACAAAACACAAAACAAGAGGACAGGACAAGCGCTGTCCTGTCCTCTTCTTTTGTCTTTTGCCAATTTGTGCGCTACCCAACGATGGATAAGTTCCAACTCGCCCGCCTTTCAGTCCTACAACAAAAAAAATTTACCAGGATCCCTTATGCACATCTCGACGCCGAAAGCCGATGTATTGATGCTGCCCCGTCGCCCTTTGAGGGCTTTCTGGCCCTAACGTGGCTTTGCACTGCCTCCAAAATCGGAGGCACCTCCCGTGGTTTGCATTGCCTCCGTGATCGAACCACCTCTGAAGAAGCTACTGTGTTACGGGATGACGTCATCATGTGACGAGACGACAGAGACGTCATGATGACGTCACAAAATTTGGCGATCTGTGACGTCAAATGGTGGTGATAGTTTTTTGCGACACTCGCCCCCCGACGCCGCGGGACACCAACGCCGACGGTAAAATTTCGCGTTTGATGAGCCATTTAAGGCTTTCGCCTTGATAAATTTCACGCATAGTGATATACTGTACATGTAAGATGCTTATCGACCGAAATTTCAGCCTTTTCACATCGAAGCTCTACATAACAGGCCATTCGTAACTCAATCAAAAATTATCATCACGAACGGCGTTTACCTTGGAACTTCAACATGTAAGCGACCGTCGCCACCAAGACTGAGCTCAAAACGGTGGCTGGCGAAGTCGCTTCTATGGTTGCCGTGTCTGCGATCCCTTCGGGTAATAAGAAATATGAGCATATCGTAACTACGCCAGTACTTGCCTAGTCAACAATTAATTACCTACTGACCAGACACCTGTAGAGATGTGCCACAGAAATAGCAGGTATGTGCCACAGAAATTGGGCAAACCACGCACCAGTGGTCCACCAAAAGTGAAAAACATGTCCTATCGCACAAAATTGTTCAAGCTGATGCGGCCAGTTACGATTGGCAGAGACACACAATTACTGTCGTCGACAACAACATGACACTGCTGACTAGTGCCTCCGTGCGCACGACCTCGGTCACAAAGGCGGAGACAACGGCCATAGCCTTAGCTGTAAATTTTCAGGAGCGTAAAGGAGAACCATCAGTGATTCTATCCGACTCCCAGGAGGCCTGTCGGCTCTTTTTAACAGGCCGCCTTCCGGCAATGGCACTGAGGCTGTTAGGACCCAAACTCGCTCGCCACCATCGGTTGATCTGGTGCCCGGGACACGCAGGGCTCCAAGGCAACGAAAGGGCGGACGCTCTGGCTCACGCATTTTGTAACCGAGCGGAGAATCCCTCTCTTTCGTTGACCGCACCAATTCTACCTAGGGATATTATGGCTCACCAGCGCTTCACGCGACAAAAATGTGTTACGCCTCACAAATCCCTTAATGGGGAAGACGCCGCCGACCTTCGAAAAATTCAGACGGACGTATTTCCGCATCTATTGAAATTACACGCGATACATCCAACGCTTTACCCGGCCGCGTGTCCGTGGTGCGGCGGTAGGCCGACTCTCTACCACATCTCGTGGGGGGTGCGATCGCAAGCCCAGCGACTTAGCCAATTTTCTCAGCAAACCTTTAATACCTAGTATGGAGTAGTGGGAGGCACAACTCGCCAGCTCGGACCCAGGAGTGCAGCGCGCGCTCCTGGATCAAGTCCGGCGGGCGGCTAAGGCCAGTGGAGCCCTGGACATAGGGACCCAAACATAGAAGCTCCAAGATCCCCCCCTTTCCCTTTTCCCTTCAATAAAGTTCCACTCTCTTTCTCAAGCCCCACTGCCCACCCCTGGTCAACTAAGAACGAAAGAGTTGTCTGCAGGCAACTCATTCCTTCTTTGCACAGCTTAATGCTTTGCACAATTCAGGTGGCACATATGTGCCACCTGAATTGTGCAAAGCAGTAAACTAACTCACCACTGGCACACTTAAAATGAAAAAGGAATCACACGGGCGCGAAACAACGTATATAAACAGAAAATGGCTACAGATCCACGAAGTGAAGGCTGATGATGGGGCGAAGCAGTATGCATCGGATCACGAATTGTGGCCGTCTATTTCGTTCTGGTTAACAACTTTTTATTTTGTTCTTCTTAAGCTTTCGTTCTGTCATATGCTTTGATTGATGGCTGGTTAAATGTCGGTGTTTGTGCGGTGTTGTGGCATTTTATTTTGTTTGTTTCTTTAAACCATATGCGCGCTATGTACAATCTGTAGACGGTATTGCGTACAGATATTTCGCACGTGCGCTTCGGCTAGGGAACCGGGCGAGCCTCGACAACTACGGCCGGACATCGTGAGCGACTAAGGAGCTTCGCCCCTAAAAAGTGGCAAACCCCACTTCTCACCCGTGGTCGAATAAGATGTCGAGAAATGGAGAAATTACCAACAACACGAATGCTGATGAAATGGCAACTCAAGTTCGTGCACGAAGCGCCAAGCGCATGCGGTAAGCCAAAGACGATGCATTTCGCGGCGAAACGACTCATGATCATAGGTCGGCACTTTAAGAGAGTACTCACTCAAACTCACTCACCACATTTTTTTCAGCCTTCGCACTCACTCACGTTCACACTCACGTCCACTCACACTCATGAGTACTCACTCACGTTCACACTCACCTCCACTCACACTCATGAGTTCTCACTCACGTTCACACTCACGTCCACTCACACTCATGAGTACTCACTCACGTTCACACTCACCTCCACTCACACTCATGAGTTCTCACTCACGTTCACACTCACGTCCACTCACACTCATGAGTACTCACTCATACTCAACTCACCACGTTCAAATGAGTGTGAGTGAGTGTGAGTTGAGTGCACTCATGAGTGAGTGTGCCGAGCTCCATAGGTCGGCACTTCGAGGGAGTACTCACTCAAACTCGCTCACCACAATTTTTTCAGCCTTCGCACTCACTCACGTTCACACTCACGTCCACTCACACTCATGAGTACTCACTCACGTTCACACTCACGTCCACTCACACGCATGAGTACTCACTCATACTCAACTCACCACGTTCAAATGAGTGTGAGTTGAGTGCACTCATGAGTGAGTGTGCCGAGCTATGCTCATGATGCTCAAACTGGAAACATTAAGGGTGAGAGGAAGCGAATTTCTTAGAAAAGGGTGGTGAGATCGATCTGAGCTTGTGAGCTCTGGCCAGCTACCTGCACAGGAGGAAAAGGTAAAGGGGAAAAAGAGTGATGAAGACGATTGTGAGGACAGGAAGAGCTGATGTGTATCTACTATAACCATGGGAACCTTTAAATGACTTCATAACCATGGGCTTCGTTAATTACCACGGGCACCGGGAACATATGACATTAAGAACAAAAAGTTGCTTGTAATGCTTCTGCAGGGCATGTGGTGTCCACTGAACTCGGTATGAACAGGGATAACACCTACATCATCGCCACTGAAAAAAAAAATTCTTAGCTTGATTGCATTTAGAATCTTTGGCTATTCAGACTACTGCACGCACACCAAACAGAAAATATAGGAACAGTATGCGCGATGTCTGCAACACGTGAAATACGTTCTTAAGGAGAGCGTACTACACCATTAGCTGTCATTGTGAACAAGGCTGCCGTGCTGAAGGCTTGAAGCCGAAACGTAACATTAAACTTTTGTGCATTTTACCTTGGTCGGCGTTGGTCTTTTGTTCCACAACGCAGTGGCATTCTTAAATCCTAGCGTATAGTCCAGTAGTGTTCAGAAAGACTACAAATGCCCTTGTAGTAGTTCTTGTTGCTGTCTGGTCGGACATTGCGGACAAAGGTTAGTTTCACTGGTAGTATTCACACTGACGCTTGCCAACTATGAAGCCAGCATCTTCCGTTTGCACACGTACAGAGGGCATTCGCACAATATTAAATACTAAATACTAAAGGGTATACGCAAAAGTCAGTAGAAACTTTGGCTAATTTTCTGTACTTTTCGTGAAATTCTGCGCCTTTCCTTATCTTTCACCAAAATTAAGTGTCATCTTTGTGTCGATCGCTATCGACAGCTTAGCTGGTAATCTACTTCCACAGAGTGTAATGGCTCACGATTTTTTTCCTGAAAGTCCCTGTAAAACAAAACAGTTTGATACTTTGCCTTGACCGCGATATTTTTACCTCGTTAATTTTCAAATAACGACGATCGAAAAACAGCAGAGCGCTAGCGGAAACCTTTCACAGTCTGAGGCCTGTCCGTAACTCACTTTACCAACTTCAAACACGCCACGTCTGGTCTTCCAGTTATGACTCCTACTTCTGATTTGCGCCAAGGACACTACACTTCCGGTTAGGAATGCTGTGGGCCCCCAAACTTCCGGCCACATCCCGGATTCTTCCATCACTGACGCTCACGTTCCTTTTTTCCCGCTTTTACGGCACTGCAGCCTATGTCAAAATCGTGGATCTCTTTTATCATCATAATCAGTTGCTCCGACTGCACCCCCCCCCCCCTCTTTTCTCTTCAGACTGTAATCTCGTTTCTGACTGCGGGTCCATTTTATTTCCGCTCGCTCGTTTATCCGCCGCCGGGATCTTCAATTTTCCTGATAGCCTCACCCCGTTCCGCGCCTCTCCCTCAGCGCTCCCTATCCATAACCTGGCGACGTTGGTTCATCGAGCGGCTCTGACGTCGAAGTAAAATGAAAATAGAATCACCGCGCGCTATGATCAATAGCCGTCAGTACGGCGCAGTCCAGCTCATCATTTTTCTTCCGTTATTGGCGTCGCTCCTGCGCATCTGTGGCCCTCCGTTTCCACGTTTTTACGCCCGGTTCTTTTCATGCTTAACGTATACTGCGAGCAGAACCCACGCCTTTCTGCATTCGCGTCAGTGTTTCTTCAATGTCTTTCTTACGCCTGCTTTTTAACCGGTTGCTTTAGTATTCCATCGAAGTTCACTCGTGTTTTTGAAGCAAAGCCTGTTATAAGTGTCAGATTTCAGTGGCGACGTTGTAGTACGCGAAAAACCAGGCGCAGAATGAGGCTGGTATAAAGTATACGGTTCGGGGAAAAGGCTTATCGAGCGGTGTCAAAGACGCCTTTTAGTGCAGAAAGGAAAAGAAAGCAACTGGCATGGCGCACACACATACATTCTGTGAGGTAAATACACAAATAACACAAATAAAAGATACACTGTTAATGAGAACAGAAAGTCAATACAAAATACAGATAGTCAATACGCGAAGCGTTGTTAGAAATCAGCTCAAACAAACGCCGCGCTCTCGCGTTAGGCTTGACCACGGTGTAAGATAGCATATATATCTTACACCGTCGGCTTTAGTGAGCGGTCACGGCTGCGTTGCTCCTCTTCTAGGGCGAGAATGACCACGACGATTGTCGCAAATTTTGCGTCCACTGAGTGCAGGGGTAGAAGGCGTGTCGTTGTCAAGGTCCCTCTGGCGTTGACGCTCGACCGAGTGCCTCCGAAAGTACTGGCCTCTCGACTTTGACATCCGACCAGGGCAACGCGTCTTCTCCGCTCAAGCTTCAGGCTCCGTCTGATTGACCAGCGCGGCCTGTACTTTTTATTCTTTTTTTTTTCGCGCCACATGGGGACTTGCAGGGAGGTACCTTTCAAAAGCGGAAAACACCTATCCTTCGGTACGCATGCTTGCGCGCTTTCGATGCAGCTTCGTCTTCGTCTCTTGAGACGTTGAGCTACTTCGTCACAGCGGCCGTTCAAGGCACACCTGTCGCGCACGTATTAAGGCGAAAGCCTTTAATGTTTCATGCTCACGTCCGTCCGCCCGTCCGTCCGTCCGTCAGTCCGTCCGTCAGTCCGTCCGTCCGTCCGTCCGTCAGTCCGTCCGTCCGTCCGTCCAATCCGTCCTTCCCTCCGTCCGAGCCCTGGCACGGTGCCAGGTGGCCGCCGGGGCGCGCAAACGGACGCCGGTCGCGTCGGACTCTACAGCGCTCGCGCTTTGCTTGCGTAGTGTCGCTGTGCCCAGCGTTTCCAATCATGCAAGGAGGGAGACGCGCGCATCGCGTTCCATTCTGACCGACCCCGTCCCAATGGACACAGGCGTTCGCGGAAGACACTTTGGAATTTACAAAGTGTCCGTCAATTTAAGCGCTGGAACGCGGATGCCGTCTGCACGATGCGCAAAGCGCGAGAATACGAACGCATGCGAACGTTGGCAGATTAGTCTCGCGTCTCGCTGCGATTCGCGGCAAAAAATTAAAGAAGAAAACGCACACATTCCGTTTGTGTGCCATCCCACTGAGAGTGTAAAAGAAAAAAAAAGACATGGCATAGTCAGTCGAATGGCCCCAAGCTTTGGCCGAACACACTTTTTAATGTGCAAAGTGTCCTTCAATTGTTTTTCTATGCGCCCTATTCCAATAACTGATGCTCTTGCGATCATGGTTGTGCTGGGCGATCAGCAGTTCCTGATATGGGTCTCTGATCTTTAATCGAGGCCACTTGCCATTTAACGTTGTCGCGTTTCGTTGTTTCCTTGATATGAACGCAAAACCTCACGTTCCGGTGCCGTCGCCGGAACGTAAGTCATTAGGCACGATGCGAACCGCGTAGGCGCGCCCTCACACGATGCCGGCAACCTGTCATAGCCGTTTCGCTTCCCCCGGGAAGAGAAAGGGCACGAAAGGGTTTCGCGTCCGCTGCGCCAGCGTCTTTTCTATTCAGGCAAGAAACAAAAAAAAAAAAAAGAAAGAAAGAAAGGAATAAAGAAAGAAAGAAAGGAATAAAGAAAGAAAGAAAGATGGAAAGAAAGAAGGAAGGAAAGAACGAAAGAGATAACGAATGAAAGAGACAGAAAGAAGGAAGGAAAGAGAGACAGAAGGAAAGAAAGAAAGAGAGAAGGAAAGAAAGAAAGAGGAAAGAAGGGAAGAAAGAGAGAACGAATGAAAGCACGAGAGAAAGAAGAAAAGAGAGATAGAAGGAAAGAAAGAAAGAGAGAATGAATGAAAGAAAGGAAGAAAGTAAGGAATGAAGGAACGAAAATGACAACGAAGGAAATAAAGAGAGAAAGAACGAAGGAAAGAAACAAGGAAAGAAAGAGTTGAATGGAAGAAAGAAGGAAGGAAGGAAACAAAGAAAGAAAGAGAGAACGAAAGAAAGCAAGAGAGAAAGAAGAAAGGAGAGATAGAAGAAAAGAAAGAAAGATAGAACGAATGAAAGAAAGAAAGAAAGAAGGAAAGGAAGAAAGTAAGGAATGGAGCAAAGAAAGTAACAAAGAAGGAAATAAAGAGAGAAAGAACGAAGGAAAGAAAGAAGGAAGGAAAGAAAGAGCAAGCAGGAAGGAAAGAGAGAGCGAAAGAAAGAAAGAAAGAAAGAAGGAAGGAAAGGAAGAAAGTAAGGAATGAAGGTAACAAAGAAGGAAATAAAGAGAGAAAGAATGAAGAAAAGAAAGAAGGAAAGAAAGAGTTGAATGAAAGAAAGAAGGAAGGAAAGAAAGAAAGTTAGAAAGAAGGAAGGAAAGAAAGAAAGAGAGAACGAATGAAAGAGCAAGCAGGAAGGAAAGAGAGAACGAAAGAAAGAAAGAAAGGAAAAAGGAAGGAAAGGGAGAAAGTAAGGAATGAAGGAAGGAAGGTAACAAAGAAGGAAATAAAGAGAGAAAGAATGAAGGAAAGAAAGAAGGAAGGAAAGAAAGAAAGTTAGAAAGAAGGAAGGAAAGAAAGAGCAAGCAGGAAGGAAAGAGAGAGCGAAAGAAAGAAAGAAAGAAAGAAAGAAGGAAGGAAAGGAAGAAAGTAAGGAATGAAGGAAGGAAGGTAACAAAGAAGGAAATAAAGAGAGAAAGAACGAAGGAAAGAAAGAAGGAAGGAAAGAAAGAAAGTTAGAAAGAAGGAAGGAAAGAAAGAGCAAGCAGGAAGGAAAGAGAGAGCGAAAGAAAGAAAGAAAGAAAGAAAGAAAGAAAGAAAGAAGGAAAGGAAGAAAGTAAGGAATGAAGGAAGGAAGGTAACAAAGAAGGAAATAAAGAGAGAAAGAATGAAGGAAAGAAAGAAGGAAGGAAAGAAAGAAAGTTAGAAAGAAGGAAGGAAAGAAAGAGCAAGCAGGAAGGAAAGAGAGAGCGAAAGGAAGAAAGAAAGAAAGAAAGAAAGAAAGAAGGAAGGAAGGAAAGGAAGAAAGTAAGGAATGAAGGAAGGAAGGTAACAAAGAAGGAAATAAAGAGAGAAAGAATGAAGGAAAGAAAGAAGGAAAGAAAGAGTTGAATGAAAGAAAGAAGGAAGGAAAGAAAGAAAGAAAGTTAGAAAGAAGGAAGGAAAGAAAGAAAGAGAGAACGAATGAAAGAGCAAGCAGGAAGGAAAGAGAGAACGAAAGAAAGAAAGAAAGAAAGAAAGAAAGAAAGAAAGAAAGAAAGAAAGAAAGAAGGAAGGAAAGGAAGAAAGTAAGGAATGAAGGAAGGAAGGTAACAAAGAAGGAAATAAAGAGAGAAAAAATGAAGGAAAGAAAGAGGGAAAGAAAGAGTTGAATGAAAGAAAGAAGGAAAGAAAGAAAGAAAGTTAGAAGGAAGGAAAGAAAGAAAGAGAGAACGAATGAAAGAGCAAGCAGGAAGGAAAGAGAGAACGAAAGAAAGGAAGAAAGAAAGAAAGAAAGAAAGAAGGAAAGAAAGAAAGGAAGAAAGAAGGAAGGAAAGGAAGAAAGTAAGGAATGAAGGAAGGAAGGTAACAAAGAAGGAAATAAAGAGAGAAAGAACGAAGGAAAGAAAGAAGGAAAGAAAGAGTTGAATGAAAGAAAGAAGGAAAGAAAGAAACAAACAAAGAAAGAAAGAAAGATAGAAAGAGAGAAAGAAGGAAGGAAATAAATAAAGAGAGAACGAATGAAAGAAAGAGCAAGCAGGAAGGAAAGAGAGAAAAAAGGAAAGAAAGAAAGAAAGAGAGAACGAATGAAAGAAAGAAGGAAGGAAGGGAACGTAACAGGTCAGGCACGCACCCGCCAAGCTTCGCTTGCCTCCATTTCCCCAATAGGGGAATTGTTCCTGAATTTTATCATTACTCAGTCTTCCATTTTCAGCGACCATTTCCTGCCTCTTGTTTCCCGACATCTTCCCTGTCCAGCGTGGTTATTTTGTTTGTCCGTTGCCTTTGTGTCTTTCTTACTGCCGCACATTGCCTTCTTTTCAGATCTGTTTTGAAGGGGAAGCTTATTGCGTTCTGTTCGAAGGTACTCGGGCCGTGTTATTTGACGGCACTCGAAACATTTGTCAGCATCACGCGCGAAAGCCCATTTTGAGGAGGACAGTCCACGTGCTTTCGTTTCAGAAAACAGCTTGTAAGTACATACGCGATACAGCCGGCCCATAAGAGTACAAGAAAATAAACGTTCGTCAATAAACGTGAAGAGAAATGGACTTCCGGCAACGTGTTTGTGTCGGTGCCTCTAAGTTTATTGAGCGGGTGAATTGAAGCGATAAACTGTGAAAGTGAATCAATGAAAAGGAAGTACCCAACGTTGCGATAAAAATAACAAACCTTAAAGCTCCCATTTTCCTATCAACTTATGTCTTTCAATCCCCGCAAAGAGGATTTCATTGTTGACCCAGTAATCCAAGTAAACCTTTTTTTCGCTTTATTGGCAATTGTTTTCAAGGAACCGTAATAAAAATGCTGTAATACTTTTGAGGGCAATAACTTCGTCTGAGAATTTTTTTTTTTTTCAGGAGCAGGTCGTGAGATTCAAAGAAAGTGTTCTAAAGAATTTTTATGCCGTTCCTTTAGGCTGATGGTATTTATTCCTCCTTATTTTCTAGACGTAAAAAATGCAAACTGCGACTTGGATGTTGGCGCAAGAACAGGGTAGTTGTAAAATGCAACACAGCTAGGGAAATTCTTTCGAGCCTACAAAACATGTGGTTTTGTGTAATTAACATACGGCCAAGCATCCTTACGCTTAAATGAATAAAAATACGGTATATCGCAATGAAATCCCGCAAACATTCTTACTGACTTCCATAAAAGTGCATTTATTACAAACTGTTCATATTAAAATGGCGACGGTTGCTGGCCACAGGTACCTTAAATGCTAATTTGCAATTAAATTGAATAGGTAATGTTCAGCTATGCCGTTTAATTCTCCAAATATTTTTGTAGAATGTTTAATAGAACAGTAATGGGAATAGCGTTTCTTTAAGTCCTAGTTTTTCATCTTTTCTTTTTCTCAAACTAAAACGACGGCGAGTGTACACCCATCTAAAATAAAAAAATGCCCCCCACCTCCCCGAAGGGAATCGTGAGGAAATGCGAATGCATTTCTTGCGCCGACACCGACTTCTGCCATCACCTTGAGAGGCGCCCAGCCAGCGAACGGTCGAAAGTGAGGCGCGAGCGGACGGGAGAGTGGGGCGCAGGGAGGAGAGAGAGCGAACGGCGAGAGAAGGGGCGGCGAAGCACTGCACCTACCCTCTCCTACACTCTCTCGCACCACATGCTCCGGTTGTTAGGGGCGAGGAAAAGCGCGCGCGCCCGCAGCTGTTGCTATGGGAGAGGGAGTGAGAGCGGAGAGATAACACCTGCCGGCGCGCGGACACCTCGTCAACCTATCCTCCTCCTCCTCCTCCGCGGACGCCGCCGGATGGGCCTGACATAGCCCGACTAAGAAATGCATTCGCATTTAAAATGAGTTGGTAAACACCACACTTGAAAAGGCAGTATCTTAGCGCTGTTGAAGCTGAGGATGACAAGGAAGAGACAGTGGACACACGGTTGCTACTCACATTAATAAACTTTATTTCTCGATCAAATGGAACGAAAGTGCCTTCACATCACAAGACCATGTGGACCTTCGTAAGAGAAAAAAAAACGGGCGAATCAACAAAAAAAAAAGTACTGGAGCTGGATCATACAGCAATAAAAAATTACGGTTTGCGCAAGAAACTGATGTTTTTGTCGGATAGTGTTAGGGTAGTCTTGCTGATGCAGGCACTACCATAATAGTCAATTTGTTCCCTTTCCATTATCAATGGGTGACTTTGCAGTTGCTCTTTCTAACTATGAAGGTTTTATCAAAGAAAGGAACACACGCGCATTTTTGCCAATGTATTGCCCGAAAACCATTTGCAGGCGTCTTGTTACATTTGTAGTAGTGCTCCCTCAGATTTGGTGGATGTAGGGAATGATGGCCGCATTGCGCTTGTCAAAATGAGGAATTATGTTGTTGCTAGGCGTGGCTCGACTAGCTTTTAGGCGCCGCAGTGCACCTTCAGCTACCGATACTAACATATCAGTACGATAACCGAACTTCAAGAGTCGCGACACTTGCTCATTGAAACTGTTTTGCATCAAGCGGGAACATCACTTGTCGAGTGCATTATTAAAACACAGCTTGGTTATACCACGTTTTAACAGTTTAGAATGCCAGGAATTAAATGGTAACACATTATTAAAACACAGCCAGGTGGTATCACCAAGCCGAGTTTTAATAAAGCACTCTACAAGTACTGTTGCCACATGATGCAAAAACAGTGATGCACTGCGGCGCCTAAAAGGTAGTCGTACCACGCCTAGCAACAACATAATTCCTCATTTTGACAAACGCAATGTTGTCGTCATTCCGTACATCCACCAAATATCGCATAACTTAAAGTAAATAGTGGTTAGGGACAATGTAGGGGTTGTGTTCTCAGCGCCTAAGAAACTCTTAAGCTTGTGCAAAAAAAAAAAAAACAGCAATCCAACGAAGATGAATAACGACTGCAATAATAATAACAAAAGAAAGTTTGTTGAGTGCATATCAGGTGTTGTTTATCGTATTCCGTTATCTTGCAATCATTTCTACATCGGACAAACAGTAAGGTACGTGAACGATCGTCTGAGGGAGCACTACTACAAATGTAACAAGACGCCTGCAGATGGTTTTCTGGCAATTCATTGCCAATAATGCGCGTGTATCTTTTTTTTTTTATAAAACCTTCATAGTTAGAAAGAGCAATTGCGAAGTCACCCGGTTGATAATGAAAAGCGAAGAAATGAACTATTATGGTAGTTCCTGTATCAGCAAGACTTCCCTAACGCAATCTGACAAAGACATCAGTTTCTTGCGCAAACCATAATTTCTTTTTTTTAATTAATCCCGCTTTAGTCTTCTTTTTTTGCGTTGATTCGCCCAGTTTTTTTCTGTTACCAAGGTCACATGATCTTGTGATCTGAAGACAGTTTTGTTCAATCCGATCCAGGAATAAACTTCATTGTTGTGAGTAGCGCTCATGTGTCCACTGCCTCTTGTTGTCCACTGCTTCACCAGCGCTAAGATACGGCCTTTTCAAGATGCACCAACAAACCCACATCGCTACATTTGAACAGCACACTCATTAAATTGTGCTTTGAAATATCGTTGCGGGCAATCAACCTTTAGTTGTTCATTCCGATGCCGCCTTATTTAGTGTTTTTTTTTCAACTCTTATTTTGTTTGCTTCAATGACAAGGATATATTGCTCGAAGTGAAGAAATCTGTCATTTCTACAGCAATTACATGGACATTTAAGGTGAATTTCTGCCGTCACCGTCATGTTCCGTATAAAGTCCAAATCAATAAGCGCTGTCCCGTCTGCTTCTTCTTGTGTGTGTTTTTTAGGTGCGCTTCAACCAAATTTTCAAACATCAATAACATCACCCCGCGCGTCGTAGGTCCTTAAGTTTTAGTGAAAGCTTGCGAAGCCTGCAGACTGACGTTGCTTAAAGGCCTACTTCGGGGATTTTCAGAGGTCAATGGATATCAATAAAATTCGCTGGGTACGCTCCGTTACCCGTTTCCGTCACTTATGCCAAAATGACAGGCTGGTGAGATGTGCAGATTCTTTAAAAAGGAATTTTATAGATTACCCCGACTCTCCCAACTGGCTTCCCACAATTATAGGCAACATTGTATGTGTGTGATGTCATTTACGGCAAAGCGATGGAAGTGACGGAACCGAGATGCCACTACTTCGTCTGCTGTCCACAAGGCAAAGATACCGTGTGCTGTTTGGCCAACATTTCCTTGGTTCGGCGTGGGAATTTCAGTTCACTGGGGGGCCTTCGTGCGATGGGTGGCAAGTCGTGTTGCGTTGTGGTTGCACACAATTCCCCGTATAATTACCTCAACAGTCACGAAACACTCAGAACTAATGATTACCCTTCTTCTCGATACTATGGTGTTTTAGCTAGCAGTACCGGTTTACCGCACGGACACTGCGGTAATACAGTACTGGCTGAAGGGTGCGCATGCGTGAAGATTACGCTAAGGTGCTAAGCGTGCGCATTACCGCACGGAAACACTTTCATAATGTATGTATATACAGGGTGCATCTTGAACGGGTCTAGCGCGTCGTGCGAAAGGTGGCTCGTACTTGGCTTATATTAAATTCCGTAGGCCACGCCAGTGAGACTGCTGGTCCTAAATGAAGTTTAATCCTCCTCCTCGGTCCTGCCAATGCAATTTTGAACACCGCTATTGCAATACGTCTGCACTCTTCCCATGGCAATATTAAGAATGTTTAGTTAGTCCACAAACTTCTCAGCGATAGCATTTTACCGAATCGCGGCCCCATAAACTTGAGCTGCCTGGAGAGGTGGCGCCATCTGACGGAGCAGATAACAAAGCAGGAGTCTCCTACCATGGCCTCCGAGATGGGGGGCGCGCGGCGGGTTTCTCTCCGGCCGTCCCAATCGCCGCGCTCCCCAGCAAAAAAACGTACATCGCGTCGCGCGCCCGGCTACCGCGAGATGGCGCATTCACTTGGGATTCCGGCGGCAGCGGAGACCGCGGCAGAAAGCAGAGCGCGCGGGATTAGAGCGTGCGCATGTTTTTTTTTCTTTGTGGTGCCGTAATCTTCGTGCAGTGTTTACTGCGTAGATTCGTTGTGCTTCGTTCTGTGCATAGTTCCTATTTTTGGTTTACATTTTAGTTGTACTTATGGTATTGTATTGATGCAGCACTGAGCTGTCTCATGCGAATAATGCTTTTCTTACGTCTTTGCATTTTTTGTTATATTTAATTTCCTCGCATGCATTGCAGTGCAATGATCGTTCCGCAGTGTTTACCAGCAGGTTTGCGTGCGTGATTTTTTCATGATCTTAGTTTTCGCTTCACTTTTACGATGTATATTGACTGCATGAAGGCCACAATCTGCCACTTCACTCTGTGCGGGTAATGCTTCCTTTATGCCGATGTCACTTTTTTACTTCTTTACGCTGCTGTGACGGCATTCACCTGTTATACAATGTCTGTAAAGCATTCCGTATAGAAGGAAGTGCCTGCAAGTTGTTAATAAAGGAAATATAAACAAAGTGTTCCTAATGGAAAATTTTAGTGCTGCTGTACGTGTGTTTTCATTTCGCAATATGTTGTTACACCGAAGGAAAAAATGCACAATGGAAGCAAGCACCGGTACCTGCTTTTTGCGATACTGCTTCCAAACGTACTGCTTCCGTCGCAGGCCTTAAATCTAGCTTACAACATTCTCAACATATCTATTGTGGGCTCGGGGCCAGTGGTCGGCCGAAGCCCTCAGAGAACACGTAGGCGACAAGAAAAATGCAAGAGAATCGACATTTGGGCTAGTTGGTTGATATGCACATGGTATAGCTGTTATTAAGCGCACTTCAACGAAGACAAACGACAAAGAACAAAGCGCTTGTCTTGTGTTCCTTTCTCGTCTGTCTTCGTTGAAGTGCGCTTAATAACAGCTATACCATGAAGAAAAACGCGTTTAATTTACGAAGGCCCGGCAACGACTGATTGGTCTTTAGCGGCAGGGCGAGCGCGAGCCCCGGGCGTCATCACGCCCAGCCTCATCATCGTTCTTTTTTTTTTCTTCTCCTTCGCTAGCACCCCCATACTATACAGCCCTCCAAATTTCGAAGTATAGTAAGTTTCTAGCACATGCGGATCTCTTGCAGAGGCATCGCTTTCCTAAGTGCTCTAATAAAGGCGGCGCAAATCTGCAGCAAAAAAAAAAAAGCCCATTTGAGAATCGATAGGCCCCGGCATTGACTTGGCCTCTCGTACAGCTTGACCAGACATTTCCAAATCAGCGCGAGGTTAATAAAAGCGCAAAACCATTTTTTTCCTCGCCACATGCAAGCTGCGCCAGCAGCGCGGCAGCTTTTCCGATCCCAAGTAAGTGCGCCGCGGTGCGGAGAAAAAAGCGGGCCACGCCCACCTCGGGAAATACGCTCTCTCCGTGCGATTGGGACGGCCGGAGAAAAACCCGCCGCGCGCCCGCCATCTCGGAGGCCATGGTCCTACTTCATCGAAGAGCAATGGCGATTTTAGTTGGCCTCCATATTCGTCCGAATCACAGCTGTCATTTTCCAATAGCTCCGAGGAACTTGTGCACGTAGCACGGTCAATCAAAGACATGCTATGGCTGTTGCGACGGGATCACCTTTCCCCTGAGCGTCTGCTCTTCACCGCTTTCCCAGCTTTCATACTCCGCGATGGCGGGACCGGCATGCCTTGCACGATTTCCGGTGTTTGCCAACTTCTTCGTCACGCGAAGACATTACTG
Organism: Rhipicephalus appendiculatus; assembly: GCA_030522465.1. Taxonomy (NCBI): domain Eukaryota; kingdom Metazoa; phylum Arthropoda; class Arachnida; order Ixodida; family Ixodidae; genus Rhipicephalus; species Rhipicephalus appendiculatus. The sequence continues at coordinate 70,427 of JALIZH010016788.1, forward strand.
CTTGATTGGGTTTCGGTTTCGGTGTTGCGATTTTTTTGCCTATTCAAAATTATTGTCCAATTTGCCGAGTATTTTTGCTATCAGGCCCATAACAGGAGCGTCTCAGGAACATAAAGCGCCATTACTTTGACATTGCCGAAAATTTCCGGTGGGGGGCTGCGTCTCTCGAGCACCAACTGCGAACGTTCATCAAAAATCCACGGTCACGCGTGCTATCTCGACAGACATCAGTAGAAGGTTCCTATCCTTGTACATGTTGTGCTCTCACCGCAGGCTTCGCGTTAAGGCGACAGACAGCACGAAAACCACTTCGCTCTCTGGAATGCCCGTGTTGCTTCCATCAGGTTTTTGTAAACACACGCGAGATCGGATCCCATAGGACTGTAACCTCACATCGTATAACATACCAATATCTTGCCATCGCATTGATTGCTTCGCACTCTCGGTGACACTGTTATTTTTTCAATATCAAGTCCCACACTATACCATCTTGTCTCTCAGTGCCAAAAATACAATGGTGTGCTGCAGTGAATGAACTGAGCATTGGCTGTTCGCTTAACTATAAGCTCCGTAAACTATATGCAAAGTTTAATATAACGCGGGGCTAATCTAGGGCGTTAAAAAATTTGAGCGCGAAGGGGCAAGGGCGAAGACGAGACGTTGACAGGACGAGCATCTTCGAGTATGCTGCCATAGCAACTCACCAAGCTTCCCGTCATTTTGAGATTCTACTGTTCGCAAAAGTCCACGATTTCGCTCCCAGTAACGACTGTGAACATGCATTTTCCTATCTTAGCTTTCAGGTTAATTGAAAGAAAGAAAAACAATCCCCACCGCTCCCGAATCAAACCAACAGACATGAACTGCAAGTGCACTTGCGTGATTTATGTTTAGGTACACATTAAAAGCCATGATGGTCCAATTTAAAACGGGGTCTCCCATTACGGTGTGCTTTAGAACCACGACGTCATTTCAGCGCGTAAAATTTAATAATAATAATAACTGCTTCGGTTTAACGTACCAAAACCACGATATGCTTATGAAGGACGCCGTAGTGAAGGGCTCCGGAAACTTCGAACCGCCTGGTGTTCTTTAACGTGCACCTAAATCTTAAGTACAAGCGCGTAAAATTTAATTATATATTTCTTTACTAATCCGAAATAACGCAACACATCTGCTAGGCACGCCCTATAGCAGCATCCTGTATCGCGTAATTCAGTTCATTATGGTTAGTTTTATCAACTTCTGCGCAGGAAATACACTAAACGCATTAATCGCTGGCAAATGAAGCCATTTACAAAGTGCAACCACTGAGGCTATAGTCACACGGACACTTTTTCTCGGTACGGCCTGTTCTACAAGAACAATAGCCACACCCCGATTACTCAGAGACCTAAAGTGTTTTCTGAAGAGATTGAAACGGGAAGAGCAGTGCCCGAGGAGAACCTCAATCGCTTTATGGAAGCAATTTTCTCCAATCTGGGATTCTCTCGGGAATTCCTAGGCGGAACCGCGGAGAACACCTTTGTCGGCGGGCGCGCTCGAAGATATTGATATTAACAGCCGCGGCCGGAAAGTAGGTCCTTTTTCCCCCGACGTTTTAAATAGTTTCGCCCGAGGCACCCCGGTAGCGCATCGGCTGGTTCCTGTAATGGATATCCTTTTTATTTTTACTTTCACGAGGAAATTAGGCCTTTAAATAGAGTTTGAGGAGGAGCGCTCGGATAAAGTGCCCCAGGAGCTTTCTATCACGTATTGGGTGCTTCGCAGCAGAAGCGTTTGAGCGCTACCGAAGGGCAAGTAATTCGGGCACTTCGTTACAAAAGGACGAAATGTGTATGGTCTCATCATGTAGGAAGAAAAGTTCATTACTTCCTCCGTAAATCTGGCGAGGTGCTGGCCTAAATGGCTTAGTGGTTACGGTGCTCGGCTGCTGGCCTGAAGGAAGCGGGTACCATCCAGGTCGCGGTGGTCCGATTTCGACGGAGGAAAAGTACTAGAGGCCCGTGTACTGCGCGGTGTCAGCGCAAATGAAAGAACACCAGATAGTCGTATGCAGAGCCCTTGACTACACCGTCTCACATAGACCGACAACTCGCTTCGGGACGTTAAAGTCCATAAATCAAACAACCGACCAATCTGGTCAGGCATCGCCTGCAGGCTCTATTGTAGACTGTACGAGAAACGTACAGCTGTCATTTTTATGAAAGGGAACACGCGAGCGCATGGCCCATGCGCTCCGGCGGCTGCTTGCAGCGTGTTCAAGCGGGAGCGAGAGCAACCACAACCTCTTTCGCGTCATCTCGTGGCGAGCAAAACAACCAGTCAATGATGATATGGAACCGGCGGCAAGATTTCAACCCCCCTCCCTCTTCAAGGCGATTACGCACGAGGCCAGGCCCGGTCTCTTATCATATCATCATTGACTGGTTGTTTTGCTCGCCACGAGAGGACGCGAAAGAGGTTGTGGTTGCTCTCGCTCCCGCTTGAACGCGCTGCAAGCAGCCGCCGGAGCGCACGGGCCATGCGCTCACGTGTTCCCTTTCATAAAAATGACAGCTGTACATTTCTCGCAGAATTCAACAAATGTACACTATGTACAAGCAGCCTCTGAGTGAGCACACAATAACATAATAATATGTGCTGAGTTTTTTACGTCCCAAAACCGCGATATGATTAAGAGAGACGATGCAGTGGAGGGCTTCGTAAATTTCGACCACTTCGGATTCTTTAAGTGCACCTAAATCTAAGCACATGGCCTCTAGCATTCTGCCTTCGTGGAAATGTGGCCGCCAGAGCTGGGATTAGATTCCCCGACCTTCGGGTGAGCAGTAAAGCACTGTAACGAATAGATGACCGCAGCGGGTTGAGACATCTATGCAAACACGCGCCCAAGACCAACGGTATGCTTTCCACACCAACTGCCATGGCCTTATCTAATGTGATGACGCGATGTATTTTCCTGCCGTACTAGATTTTCCCATAGCTCAGCGACTGCAGTGGCTTTTTGTCCAGCAGCAGAAAACTGTTGGCATGTCAATGCTAAAGCATCCTCTGTAGCCAAAAGAAAGTCATTTGCTCTTTTGTACTAAGAAATCTGTGCCTGCGTGAGCTGCGCTATAGGGTCGTGATACAACCACCATTAGAATGTATACAGCCACCAACTAGAACCGTGACTATATTTTTATACGATTTAAGCGAAGCTTTCATAACTCACATATTTCGGTGGCGGCGGGCGTAGTACTCGAAAATCCCAGTGCCGGCGACCGCGAAGAAATGCGGCGCTTCGAAGGTGCGCCGCTCACCCGCGCATTTGTACGCCCCGTTTTTCCAGCAACTGATGCTCTCTCGATGATCGGCCTGACGGCGATGAGCCGATTATGATAAGCCATAGAGTTTCAAACAATAACCTAGAGAGGCAAACTGGCGCTGCGATCGTTGTGCCACCATGACAATGATGGGAAGTACAGGCTTGGGAATGGATAGCGTTAGCTGGCGAACTTTCTACAGACCTTTTTCTACAGTTTCAGTTTCGTTCTTCGCGCGGCGTGGTTAGTGGGGCGTGGTGCAAAGCACTCGAGCAGTGCCTTTGTTCTGCAAAGCGGCTGAAGACCGCTAGATCTCTTGGTTTTCTGCGACGTTCCGGCTTTACAGGTTGCATTTGACAGTTTTAGCGAAATGTCGCCCACTCCCCGCCACGCATAGATGAAGCGTCCCTTGCCATTGCAGGAAATCGCATAGAGTTCAGGTTTTTTTTATCAGCGCCTCTTGCCAAAACTCATTCAAATCGACTGCAACACGGCGGCGAAGCTACGTAAACGCATCGTCACGCTCCTTTGACTTGTCTTCACAACAAAACGAGAGATGCGTTGG